>OY744471.1:2722807-2838412 GCA_963556145.1 Hygrocybe punicea | reverse complement strand
AATGCAAAGATCCAACTCCATTTTGGCCCCAACACATTCCCTGCACCACCAACTACCAGGCACTTGTCTGGAACACAATGTATACCTTACCTAGCACTCCTAGAATTAATTTTAGATTTTTCTGACGTGTACTCGCAAAGTTAGCTGTTCAAGGGTCCAATTTTGGCAGAGGCATAAAATGCATGGCGAATATCTCCACATATAAAATAAAATAAAATACACAAACTCCCCTCAGGGTAGGTATATCATACTTACTTCTCTTCAGGGTCTTGCCCTGGCCATTGAGGTATTGTAGTACATGTAATAATAATAAGAAAATCCAGCCACCCTTCCCTATATGGCAACTTGACCCCATTTGGGACATTGGCAAATTCTGGTTGAAAGTCTTGTGCGCGTGTTCAACAAGACTTGTTGTTTTCAACAACGATGCAACAACAGGTGCGGATGCCAGAGCACCCCAGGTAAGTCTTCTGTTTATCCTTTTCATCTATTCTACTAACTAATTATTAATAAACAGTTTTAGTTTTTTTTTGCCGCACCCTTGCACTAAACGAACGCGAACGCAACAGCAACAACAAGCAGACGCGGTGCGGGTGACAAGGAGATGGGGGACACAGCCGTGAACAGGGACAACCCAGGCCAACCATGACAGCAAGAACGAGGATGACGGGAATGACGACAATGGGGTAAACAAAGACAAGAACGAGGATGAACGCAACAACGGCGAGAACGGGGAAGACGACGACACAGCGGGCGCAGGAACTATGACAACGGGAAGACGACAACGGGCAGGGCCAACGAAGACGAGGACAACGAGGAGGGCAGCGGGCATGGGAACCATGCACGACAGAAACGAGGACGATCGGACAGGGAAACGGGACCATGGCAACAGGGACGACAAGGACGGAAACGGCGAGGATGGGACGGCAATGACAACACGAACGGGAACAGGGCCACACGGTAACGACGAGGACAACAATGACAACAACGGGGACAATGAGGACAACAAGGACAACGAGGACAGGGACGGGGATGACAACGACAACGATAACGACAACAATGGGGACGAGGACGAGGACGAGGATGAGGACGATGGGGACGAGGATGAAGACTAGGACCGGGACTGGGATGACGAGGATGACGGGGACGGGGACGACAACGACAACGACAACGATGACCGGGATGACGGCAGGCACCGGGATGCGGACGGCGATGATGAGGGCAAGGACGCGGAGGGGCGTGGACACCAGGGGAACACCGGTATGTAATTGTGTTGGTCCCTCCCTTTCCCTCTTTCCCCTTCCCCTCCTCCCCCCTCCTTTCCCTTCTCCCCCTGACTGGCTCCTACCCCTTCTCCCCCTTCCTAACCTGCCCCTTCTCCTCCTGCCTACCATCCACCATCCCCACCTCCCATCCACCTCCTGCCCCTTCTCCCCCTGCCCACTCCCTGCCATTCCCCCTGCCATTGCCCCCTCTCCTGTCCTCTCCTCCACCTCCACCTCCCTGCCTCTCCCCTGATGAAGTAGAATACCATGTATTTAGGTAAAATAATTATTTAATTTGCTATATCTATTTTAAGTAGTTGCATGTCCCAGGTCTCTAATGGTCTGTCCCAGGGCTGTCCCAGGGCTGTCCCAGGGACATCCCATGTCTCTAATGGGCTGTCCCAGGTCTGTATGGGGATGTCCCAGGGATGTCCCAGGTCTCTACTGGGCTGTCCCAGGGCTATCCCAGGGATGTCCCAGGTCTCTAATGGGCTGTCCCAGGGATGTCCCAGGTCCCTACTGGGCTGTCCCAGGGCTGTCCCAGGTCTCTACTGGGCTGTCCCAGGGACGTCCCAGGTCTCTAATGGGCTTTCCCAGGGTTGTATGGGGATGTCCCAGGTCTATAGTGAGATGTCCCAGGGATGTCACTGGGACATCCCAGGATTGTAATAGGATGTTCCAGGACTCTGATGGGATGTCCCAGGACTGTAATGGGATGCCCCAGGTCTCTGATGGGATGTCCCACTGCTGTTCATGGGATGCCTCCAGTCTATATTGGAATGTCCCAGGTGTGTTTATGGGATGTCCCACTTCAGTTCAGAGGATATCCCTGCATGGTACCCGAGCCAGCAAACATGTATACAAAGACTCTTCTACTATCATGCTTATAATAACTCAGTGTCAGACATGGGCTATTCTACTGTCCTTTCACAAGATATCTCTACACTCTCCCAGTTCATTCTCTTGAATCTCAGAACATTCTGGAGACAATCAACATGTTGCATTTTGATTGGCTAACATCTAATATTTAGTTTGAATAGTAGATCATACAGTCAGTTCCATGAGCAGAATGTTCTTTAAGCAGGTTCTCAATATTATGTCAAAGAATATTTAATTGTTCTCTTCTAGTTCAATTCCTTTTCCTTGTCCATCATAATTAAATATGCTCTGTCATGAAGACTGAGTAGCTATATAATTGCAATCTTGACAACCAACATCATCCACCTGAATTGGCTGTGGTCAACCAGAGTCTACAAGTCACATGCATGTAGCTATACAGCTATCATATGTTGTATATGATGGCTACTAACATTCCATTGACTAATAACCACACTATCATTGTGGCCACAGCAAAAAAGAAATTTTCAAAAAATATCCAAAAATTAGTTTGGGACATCCCAAATGACCCCCTGGCACCAGGGACGTCCCATGTCCCTGGGACATCCCATTGTCCCAATGCTTTGGACCAGGGACAGCCCAGGGACAGCCCAGGGACATCCCAGGGACATCCCAGGGACAGCCCAGGGACATCCCCAGATAGCCCAGGGAAAGCCCCAAGACATGGATATTAGCCCTGGGCCAGACCTGTTGTTTCTCAACATGTAGAAGTAACATACGACACATTCAGTTACATCTACAAGTTTAGGAAATCGGGTGGCCTGAAGTGCCCACAACTCCATGACGCCCGCGAGCATGGACGTGGCAGCAGCCCCACGGCAACCCCAGCAGCAGTGGCAGCAGCCACGGCTGCAATGAAAATGGCAGTGGCAACAACGGCAGCAGCAACGGCAGCAGCTACGGCAACAGCAGCTATGGCAGCAGCAACAGCAGCTATGGCAGCAGCAACAGCAGCTACGGCAGCTATGGCAGCAGCAACAGCAGCTACGGCAGCAGCAGCGTCGACAGCAGCAGCAGCAGCGATGGCGACAGCAGCAGCAGCAGCGATGGCGGCAAGGGCAGCAGTTGCAACAACGGCGCCGGCAGCAATGCAGCACCCACGGCAGCGGATGGTCCCCCCCAACTCCTTGCAACCCCAGGCCCACATCAATTGACGTGGTGCTGCGGCTTGCGAGGAAATTTGAGGGTGGAGGAAGGTGGTTCGCAGTTCAAACCACATCGGAACGCAGACCGGATCACATGGAACGGTCCCATGTGGTTCCAGTTCCAGTTCAGTGGGGGGGCCAAACCGAACCAAGGGTCCGGTTTGTGGTTCAGCCAAAAAGGCCAAAAACCGGACTTCGGCAACACTATTTCCAATTCTTCTCCAGTCAATAGACCAAGTTCGGTCATGAACTTTGCGTGAAGCGAGCAAGGTAACCCTTTTGTAAATATGTACGCTAGATTGTCTTTGGAAGGAATATACGTGACTTTGAGGATACCAGATGCGACGTGATCTTGTAGGAAATGTAGATTGATATCTATATGTTTTGTCCACATGGGGAATTCTGGGTTGTGCGATATAGCAATTGTGGCCTGATTATCAGATCGTAAAATTGATGTTTCATCCGACCATAGGTCCAATTCCTTCAACAAATTTCTATGCCAGACCAACTGCTTCATGACATGAGTAGTGGTGACATATTCCACTTCGGCTGTTGACAACGCAATCGTGCTCTGCTTCAAGCTCCAGGCTACGGCTCCCCCTGCGATCGTGAACACATATCCACTAATGGATTTCTGGTGTGGGTTGGATCCCCAATCAGCATCAATGTAATGAACAGTTTTCATCATAATCTGTTGGTCCTTTCCACCATATGTTAGTTCATAATCCATTGTTCCCTTTAGGTAGTGGAATATCCTTTTAAGTGCTGTCCAGTGCTCCGGACTCAGGTTCTGTGTGAATTGCGCAAAGTTTACAGTTGCATACATGATATCAGGTCTTGTTGCATGCGCAGCATACAAGAGCTCTCCAACTCGTGTCGCGTACTCAATCGAGGTGCGTTTCTGCTCGCTCTCATCAGGTTTTGTTTCATTTATTTGTAGGATCATGTTTTGATCCATCAGGGTTGATACCGGTTTCACATCCTTCATTCCGGCCTTTGCAAGTATCTTCCAGATATAACGGCTTTGTGATAGGGTGACTTTCCATTTTTAGTGGTCCCGTTTGATATGGATTCTGAGCAGTAACATTGGATTTCTGATGACCGTTACTGTGTATTTTTCTTTCAGCTGGTTGATTATCTGCTGGGTGATTGCTCGGTTGTTTGCATAAGCCATAATCTCATCAACCCATACAAGTACAATGGAGAAGTTTTCACCTTCCCAATAGCAGTATGCACAGTAGTCGGTCCGCAATCTTGTATAACGAAATTCCTTCATCATGTTATCGAAATCCGTGTTCCATATGTTTCCGGCTTGTCTGAGACCATATATCAGTGGACCCAGTTGTTTTGGCATATCCTCCTCAACATCAACAACCTCAGAAGCAGCGCGTTTCCTCTTCTTATCATTCACAGCAGCAACCAACTCGTCAATAGAGATCAACCCATTGCGGCACCAGTCACCAAGGCAAAGGTAAGCACAAATTGAGGCTGGCGAGAGGTGATTCCTTGTGTACTGAAGCAGTCTGTGGCCTTGGGAGAAAACATGCTTGACAGCAGTGGATGTAGGAGGGATGTTAAGATAATCAAGGGCCATGCGGGATAAATTAGGATAGATGAATTGGTTGTTGTACCACCAAGCTAGCGGATCTTTGACAGACTCGACTGGATGATGCAGATACTCATTGAGTTCACTCGTATGCACAGCCTTTGTCTTGACAGAGAAGTTGCCGAAGTCATTGCCACCCGATTCATCCTAGAAGTCATGGTACACAGTGTGACAATGGCACATGGATTGAGAAACTAACCTGTTCCGTGGAAGCAGTAAATGCTCTTCGCCCTGGCTTCTCATATTTATCCAAATACTGCTTCTCAATCCATTCTTCTTCCCATTCTTGTTGTCGGAAGTATTCGAGTTTAAGTCTGGGGTGGAGTACTTTTATGATTGTCAGTAAATGCCATTAACAGTGTGGCGTTAAGCTCACTCATCGCAGTCCAGTAGATCTCTGAGAGATCAGTGAGTGAGTAGTAGCGGTTGAGTTTCTTGCATGCCAACTTCATGGCAATGAGGATTGATGGGTGAATGGCTGCTTTCATATGTGGATTGAGATGATTGTCTAGTTGATTTATTGCAGGTATGACCACAGCAACTGTTGTCGTATTACTTGAGAAAAAAAGGGTGGCCTTCTTATATTGCTGAGATATGTTAGTATCGTGCAGATGAAAGGACCTTGGAAACATACCTCCAAAATTGCAACTAGGTCACCAACAATCTTCCAGTCCTCATCATAAAGTTCATGCTTGTGCAGCTTGAACTCCTTCTCAGCTGTTACGGCATCAATTGGCTTGCGATATTTTAGAGCAAACTTCATCATGTCATACGTGGAATTCCATCATGTAATGACATCGCGGGGGGTGAGGTTGGCAGGGAGCTTGTTTTCAGCACAGATGTTGCCAAGCTGGGAGGGCAAGAGTTGTTGAATGGATAATGGCAAATGAAAGATTCCTGATCTGATTGTGTGTTAATAAGAAATCATGAAATGCGTTGGGAGATCACCTTTGAAATGGTCTCGCCAACAATGGCAGTGTCTTCTAGAAGCTTATCACGCTCATCCTCACCCACCTCATCCAGCTCATTGGTGCCATCATCCTCATCCTCAGCATTGATCTCTTCAGGTTCATTGTCCCCTTCCTCATCTTCTTCAATGGTTGCAAAAGTCTCTCCTTCATCAGCATCTTTGTCATCTTCCTCAATGCTAGCTGTAGATCCTGAGCCAGCGTTGAATGGTGTGAGCAGAGTCCTGGCCGACAGTTGCATACTGTTATTGAAACAGTGTACACGGTTTTCCTCCTTAAAGGAGTTCTCCTTGGTGGCTAGTGTGGTGGATTGAGTGTTGTTGTTGGAGGTGCCATCAGCATTGAAAGACAGAATCTGATTGCAATGTGCATGAACATGCATTGACAAGGAGACAACAAAGCACTAACCTTGTTCTGTATCCTGAATTGGAGAAGCATGTTGTGAAATTCTCATGCCAAGGTTGCGCCACTGTGAGACTTGATGCACGGTCAGTTTGTTTGGAAGAAGGGGCCAGACAAGAAACACATACCTCAGGTACTTCCACAACATCCAGCAAAAAAGTGAGCGTATTGCCTTTGTGTTCCAGATGGACTGTCCAAGCAATGATGGCACAATGGTTGGGTGAGGTCCCTGCATCCGCAGCAAAATTAAGACATCCTGGATGTTCCTGATGATTTTGCGTCAGTGAAATCATGTTTGACCCAGATGCACATACCTGTAGAAGTCTAGCAATCTGCACTTTGCACTTCTCGAATGAAGCCTTGAGGTCCCAAGTGAGTGTAGTATGCAATGGCAGCTGAAGCTTGGGATGACCAGCGCTAAGGAGCTCTTGGAGCTCACAGTCATTGATGACACTAGTGGGGTGGTTGCTCTTGGTGATCCACTTGACCAAGTGGGCCCTTCAATCACATCCATAAATGTCACAAGTAAAAATGAATGGGTGTGAACTCACCGAACTTCGGTGTTAGAGTGTGTACAATGAGAGACATTAACAGGTTGTTGACCCTGCCTAGTGAAGGCAGCAAATATGGATCCATCCTTTGGGATTTCCTTGCATGATGAAATCATTGCATTTTTCACCACTTTGTCACCCCAGCAACGACAAGCGTGTTGCCTCAAATTACCTGTAGATGCCTTGTTGGACTTATCCTGGTACCTATGAACACTGCCAGTGCCAACCTTGCAGACATGAGCACCACACGGGAACCAATGATATGGTCTCCCATTGTCGCATTGAATAGCAACTTGGTCAGTCTTGAAGAAGGTGTAAACTGGAAAACACCAAGTGCTTTTCAATTTGGCTATAAAGGTAAAATCAGCACTATATTATTGACATAGGCGTCGAAGGACTGACTGAGCTTCTCTTCTGGACTGACAACCTTCTCATTGTCAGAGGCACTTTGCTCATTGGTACTTGTGTGAGCACTATAGATCACAACTGGGTCTTCAGTTGGCTGAGTAGTGATGGAGGAGAGTGACTGGGTGGATGTGCTGTTGCGAAGGGATTGAGAACTCTGAGTAGACTGAGATAATACGGAGGTGTGAGACTTTTTTGCAGCAGAGCGAGACTTTTTTGCCATGATGAGAATCTGGAGTGGTGGGTGAGTAACAAGAGAAACAAAAGACACCTTATATACATACGATGACTTTGCAATATACGCTAAATTGTGCTGGATGACGGACACTGACATGGTAGGGAACTTGGAAACCTGTCAGGTTGCATGGCAAAAGAATTGACAGAAAGCTTGCTAAGGGAAGTGATTTGAACGACAGGGAAATGGCTGATGAGGTTTGATAGCAAGATTGTACATAGATTCTAAACAATGAAATGTCAAAACAGGGTGTGAAGAAGCTGGAAATGGCAGCCGAAGGATCATTGGGGCAGTGGATGTGGAGATGGGGGATGAGATCGATGAGAGTTGAACGAAGAAGTCTTGATTGTAACATTATGGAAGATAGGCATATGGCTGAACAAGGGTAGAAGATGGAAGCTCAATGGAAGCCTTGACACCCAGGGAAACCCGGAAACCATGGATAAGGGTGACAGTAATGGGGTGGGTCCTGGTTCCAGCCACCGTACCCAGACCCACGACTACCTGTTATGGAAAAACCGCAGGTATACCCCTAAACTCTAGGTCCAGCTATTGCTGTAGGGTCAGGTTGACCCAGGTCCAGCTATTTCTGCGAGGTCAGGTTGACCCAGGACTAGCTTTTGCTGCAGGCTTGGGTTGACCAGGGTCCAGCTCTTCCTACAGCGCTGGGTTGACCCAGGTCCAGCTATTGCTATAGCACCAGGTTGACTTGTTTAGTGGGCCAGTGTTATGCATGGCATGCTATAAGACATATAGCATATGTTGTATATTGCAAATTGTTCTAATAAGACCATCTCACCTCAGCAACATAAAAGTAGAAAAAATAAAACTACATAGAGTGTCTTGAGTCTGCATCAGCAACCTCCTTACTGTCATGCCTTCTGTGCTGCTTTATCATGCAATATTTTCAGTCATAAAAGAAATATTCAGGGAGCAACAGGTCCACTGCCAAACACAACTCCCCACTAAACAGTATGATAACAATTGACTTACATTTGCTTAACCCTACTTCTCCATGACCTTGAATGCTGTACAACAGATAACAACATAAAGACAGCTTTGCTTTTTAAGTGGGCTGATGTTGCACATGGCATGAACAAAGTCTTTCTTCTTTCATTGGATTGTTATTTTATTGTTACGAATATCAATAATTGATTTTGCTTGAAATGTACAATTAGTATATCAGATAATATATATATATGGCAATACCACATTTGATTTGGATTATTTTATTTGGCTCCCCAGGGTGCACCCAACTTCCCACGCACCCCTTATTCTATAAAGTGATAGCTAAGTAAGATAATTTTGAATAATCAATCTTAACTCAAGTTCTACTCGTGATAAAATGACTGAAAAATTATGTCTGTGGAGTGTGAAGACTAAGATATGCAAAAACTAATTCTTGTCAAATTCTGTGTAGTTGGTGTTTAGATATAGACATTAATCCCAGATGAGTTCTTTATTACTAAGGAACTATTCAATCAAAGCAAAACATTATTTTTCTATGAACACCTAGAAGTGTAAGCTTACTCATCAGAAATTTTCTATGATTTTATCACCAACAGGACTTTAATTAAAACTGATTCATTGGATATATTTTACTTAGCTATCACTATATAAGGTAAGAGGTGCGTGGGAAGTTGGGTGCACCCCAGGGTGCCAAATAGAACTACCCTTGAATTTTATGTTTAAGTAAAAATATCAATACACCATCTAAGTTTAGCTCATTTTTACTTGTATGGCTGATATTTCTATATATAGTAAAAGTAGTCACATGTGACTATGACTCCTGTGATCAGCTCAAAATTTAGCATATATAGTATAAAATTGCCTTATATAATTTGACTGGTCACATGTGACTATCACCATTGCGATCAGCAAAAAATTTGCTATATAATATCAAAAATTACCTTATTTGGTTATATTTTGTCACATGTGACAGTCACACCTGACTGGAAATGATTATATTAGTCAGCAGTTCAATTTTCAGCTGATTCTGATCAGAATTGAAGTCAGTATGAATATTTTAAATATAATTGGAAGATAGTTTGTATTTTCTATGGCAACCCATATTTGGATGCTTATGTAAGCTTGTCCAAACATGGCCCCAACTGTATGTGATTTTCCAGTATCAGAAGTAGAGTCATATCGCTTGCCCAAAAAGATTTTCTCTATAGGCGATGCACGAACATTAATTAATTAATTAATTACAAACATCCACTGAACCAGGTCTGATAAAGAATGAGTCTTTTAATAAATTAAAAGAACTCGTAACCTGGGTCCAGCACTTGCTGCAGGATTGGGTTGACCAGGATCCAGCAATTGCTGCAGCACTGGATTGAATAGGGTTTAGCACTGGGTTGACCTGGGTCCAGCTCTGGCTGCATATTGCTGCAATGTGGGCCCATGTTGGTTCACAAGATTGAGCCACATACCAGTCTGCTAGCACATATTTAACATTGACAACATTGACAGAGCTCACAACAGCTGAAGCCATTGTTTATTGAGAACCTGTCATCTAAAGTAATCAGAATGTCTCTGTCTGTACATGACATATATGTCCCATGTAATATAATTTGAAATGCAATTATTACATGCACAGGCAATAGCAAACATCACAAAATTCTTCTTTTGCAAATGCACAATATCTCATCCTTAGCCTTAGCCCTTATAGGAGCTCCTTATGCCTAATGACAATCTATACCAAAATCAGAACCTACTCCACTTGGTATATTATACCCTCACTACTTCTTAAAATGGACATCTAAATTTAATGATAATTCTATCCAAATACATAATCAAATCGCCAAGGGAAGGAGGCAGGTGGAGGAAGGTAGGTGGGTGTGGAGTGGGAGGTGGGAGAAGGAGTGGGAGTGGGAGAAGAGAGAAGGTGGGAGTGGGAGTGGGAGAAGGAGTGGGAGGTGGGAGAAGGAGTGGGAGTGGGAGAAGAGAGAAGGTAGGAGTGGGAGTGGGAGAAGGGGTAAGAAGGAGGGAAGGGCAACAGGGAGAGGGAGAGGGAGAGGGAGAGGAAGAGGGAAAAGGAGAGGGAGAGGAAGGAGGGGTGCAAGGAGGGGTGGGATGTACATACCTCTCTCGTTCCTGTCATTCTCGTCGTCTTCGTCTGCATCTCCGCTGTCCTCATCCTCATCGTCCCCATCCCTGTCATTCCCATTCCCGTCGTTTTCGTCATTGTCCTCATTGTCCTCATTGTCATTGTCATTTATGTCTCCATCCCCATCATCATCCTCGTCGTCCCCTGGATTGTTGTCATCATCCTTTTGATGGTCATCGTCATCTCCGACTCTCTGTTGTCATCTCCATTGTCATCTCTGACTCTCCATTGTTGTCTCCTACTCTCTGTCATTGTTGTCTCCGACTCTCTGACTCTCCGTCGTCGTCCCTTGGCTGGCCATCTCTGCCCTCATTATCTTTGTTGTTGTCTTTGTCATTGTTGTTGTCTGCCATCCATCGTTTCGGCCCTGGAGTTGGGCATTGACGTGATGTGGCGTGGGTGTGTGTGTTGCAGGGCATTCCTGATGTGGCAGTGAGAAAGTTCTACATAAAAATAAACAATATTAGTTAGCTTAGTAATAGATAGTAAGTTTTGAGACTTGTACTTACCTTCTACTTGTTGGAGGCATGCAACTCCAGATGGCATGGAGTTGTCAGAGGACCGGAGGTGCGAACTTGAAGTAGTTTTGCTACTTCCTTAAGTCGTACTGAGTAAGCACAAGCAGACAGAGTGGAGACTGATAGTGAGCTTTGAGGCAAAGCCCTAAGTTTGAGAATGAGGGGAACTCAAGTTGATTTTCAGAACGGTGTTACAGGACATTGTAGTTCTAATGTATATACTTGGTAAACTAATTGTTATGTCCTTAGTAACATAGAGATAATAAGTACTCCAGAAGGGGAACCGGAGTTCGGAGAAAGATAAAAGGAAGAAAAGGTTGCTATGTATGGTGACAAGTAAACAAAAGGAAGGGACAGATAGGAGTCTGAAGAAATGGAGATGAAGAAGAATAGAGTGTAACAAGGGAAAGGAACAATAACATATGCGAGAGGATAAGATAAGATAAAACAGCAGAAAATTCTGGAGCGGAGTTCATCGGAATCCTTCAGAGTTCCATAGATATGACAGTATCTCCCCCTTAGCGTCAAACCCTTGAGATGCCTCTGGAACAAAGGGGGAACCGAAGCGGAGTTTGAAGTGGAAGTCAGGTGGTATAAAACCAATTCCTGGACCAGGAGACAACTCCACAAAAATGTCGTCCTCACAGGAAATCACAGCCCACATTAAAGAAATGGAATGGGAATTCACTGAGCTGAGGGCAAAGGAAGAGGAGGAGGATTGGAGGAAAGCAGAGGAGGAGAAAAGAAGGCTGGTGGAGGAGGAAAGGAGGAGGAAGGCGGAAGTGGAAGCAAAGAGGAAGTGGGAGGAGATGAAAAAGGCAGAGGAGGAGGAGAAGAAAAAAGTGGAGGAGGAGAAAAGAAGCAAGGCCGTGGTGGGAGTGTCCAGAGCTTACCCACGAGTGTGGAAAGGGGGAAAAGAAAAAGAGATGGGTAAGCAAAATAGTTGCATCTAAGCGGACCCGAAGGTGACAAAGAAACAGGGCCATCCAGTGCAAGGCATGCGCAGAGTGTCGGGAGAATTACATGTGGCCCAAGACTGGAAAGACAAGGGGTTGTGTGGTGTGCCAGAAAAGGAAGGCATGGTGTGAGGTAGAAGAAGAAGATGGTGCAGTGAGGAAGAAGAAAAAAAAGGAGGAAAATGAAGAGTCCAGATCGGAATACTATGGAGTGGAGCCGGTGGCAAAAAAAGGCTCCAAGTCTTCGATGCAGGTGGAGGAACTACTCTTCAAGTTGCTCCAGGTGACAAAGAAGAACACGGCGATGTTAGAGTGGGTCGTGGAAGCCTGTGAGGGGGCTTGGGACACTATGGATGACATCTGCAGAGAAGCTGTCCAGTGGGCAGATCACTTGAGGAATGTGGAGTTCCTCAGGGACAACTCCTATGAACTCCAGGAGTTCAGTCTGGAGGAGGTGGAAACGGCATGGGAGGAGGGAGAGTACTTGGGAGAGGGGGGCAAAATGGCCTAAGTTAATTTTGCAAAAAGCAAATTGTAAATAGAGCAGAAGTTATTGCCGTTTTCAGAAAGGTTGTCACATCACGCGTAACACGCGACTTTTGTCACTCTGGCACACGAAACATCGGTGAGCCGTTTCTCATCCAATTCTCAACATTTCCGTCTAATTCTTTCTGTTCTGTCATCCCCTCATCCCTCTCCAGGTGCACAACCAACTTTCAGGCCCCATTTCTCAAGTATGGGTACGATCAAAATTTGGGCCTTGTCACCCTCTCGGAGAACATTTCTGGTGCATCGCGGGGAGATACCAAGCTGGAATTGGGCCGAAATAACCCAGGTATGTCCTCCCCAGATGCCCATGAAGTTTTTGTGCTGAATCACTTGAATTTTCACCATAGGAAAACCCAGATGTCACCCAACGCCGCCCTGACGCTGTGAGCGTATCTGCATTACCTAGTGGAGAGATGTTGTCCAGGAACTATATGGAACCTTTCATGGTATGTCTACCCCAGGTGCATGCGTCGCCACAAGCTGACCACACTCAGTACTCGGCTTTACAGGCGGCTTGGAACCTCTGTACTACACTATCCACCTCCAGCCATTTTTCTCGACATCTATCTGTTCGGTTTGTGCACGGCTAGTCTATTATTTGTATATGAGACCTGTATGATGTAGTTTTTACCTGAATAATGATCTCTTCGCCATTGAACTTGACACTGCCATATTAGGTATCCAAAGCCAACGTTGATCTTCTGAAACGACTCCGAATCACTATGCCGCGAGGCAAACGAATCTCTGAAGACCTATGCTGGGCAATTGTTCGGATGGCACCATGTGAAGATCTCGACAAAATCACCGCTTACACTGGCATAAGCCGATGACAAGTCCTCAGGATTCTGGCTCAACATCGCTCAACTGGCCAAGTTTCTAAGCCATTGGTGGACCAGCGGCTGATCGGAAGGCGTCGTCATTTGACCTCTGAGGAGGTTTCAGTATGTCATTGCTTGAGATTGTTGATGTATTGACCAAAATTCCCATCAGTTCCTCCAAGGTTGTATCAATGATAACTGTGACGCATACCTTGAAGAACTTCGCGACCAGCTCCAGCTGAGCACCCAGAAATCTTATCCACGATATGGAGAGCCTTGCACCGTAGTGGGCATACTATGAAAAAGGTCGGTTTCCTTTGTTTTTAGCTATTCTAACTGATGATTTTGATAATTCTACACAGCTGACGAAGGTAGCTATTGAGAGGAGCGCTCTGCTGCGTGCCGAATATATACAAAGGGTTGGCCTTCAGTATCAAGCCGAGCAGCTAGTATTTGTAGATGAGAGTGCCTGTGATCGGCGCACAATGTACTGGGGCCGCGCTTGGGCGATTCGGGGCCAGCGTGCTGTCAGAAAAGCCTTTTTCATTCGGGGCAAACAGTATTTTGTTTCTTTATCTATTCAAGATCAGTAACTGATACCAGTGATTCAAGATATTCCATACTTCCTGCCATTTTCCTCAATGGGATATTGACCGTGAAGATTGTCGAAGGGTCATTCAACACGTCTCGCTTCGCCAAATTCATCGAAGAGCTGCTCGAGCGGATGAATCCTTTTCCCGAGGTCAACTCCGTCATTGTAATGGATAACTGCTGCATCCACAAGTCCAATCTAATTGCCGAAATGATTGAGGAAAGGTATGTCATTGATCCTGCTTCCTTGCAGGTACTCATTGGATTATAGGGGTATGCGAATTGAATTTCTCCCCCCATACTCACCGGATTTCAACCCGATTGAACTGGCGTTCTCGGCAATCAAGTCCGACATCAGGCGGAAGGGCAACATAGTGCGTGCAGTGATTGAAACACCTGACCAGCAGGCTGAGGTCTTTTGCCAACTGTGGGAATCGGTGCACACAGTGACAGCAGATGATGCGGAGGCTTTCTATCATCACTGTGGATATTTGTAGCAACGTCTGGCAAGACTGATGGAGGAATATGTTGTTGTACTCTGTAATTGTGCAATTATCAATGTATTTTCTTTCAGATCTGTTGAGGGACTTCATTGCTTTGTAACCTTTGTGGAGGGTTGAGACCTTCATCAACAAATCCTTGTTTTGTTTGGGTAAAATTGTACATTGATAAGGATTATTGAATATGGCTGCCTGTGGAGCTGGACCCTAGTTTGCTTGTTAAGGGGAGGAGCCAGGCACAAGTATCAAAGGGCATCACTGCCGTTCATTTTGAGGGAAAATGAGTTGGCACCAAGGCCTACCAGCAATACAACAACCAGCTCATCAATGGGAGTTAGTATTGCCTGCTTTGAGTCAAGTAATGGTCTACGATTGCAATACAGGATCGTGAAAGAGTATCACTGCCAGTCATAGGAAAGGAGTTGGCACAAAGGCCTACCAACAGTACAACAACCAGCTCATCAATAGGAGTTAGTATTGCCTGCGTTGAGTCAAGTAATGGTCCACAATGATATCTTTGGTCTCTTCCATTGGCCTGGCTACTTTTCCACCTTGCATCATTTTATGTTTTGCCTGGTCTTCCTCTCTCATCATTCATGTTGTACTAGTGTTGCCACAGCTAAGGCTAATAGCTGGCTACTAGCCATTAGCTTAGCTGATTTTAGCTTAGCTGATGCCAGCTAAGCTAATGGCTAATCTCCAGCTAATGGCTAAGGCTAAAGTATTTCAGAAAGTTAGCTTAGCTGTAGCTGAAGCTAAGGGAAGATAAAAATAATATCATCTCAGAACAGCCTAGAAATACTTAAAAAGGATATCATACCTGACTAATAGTCATTAGCTTAGCTGACTTTAGCTTAGCCATAGCTGCAGCTAGTACTTGGCTAGTGGCTAAGGCTAAGACATTTTTCATGAATTAGCTTAGCTTTAGCTGCAGCTAATTTAGCCGTGGCTAGGCTAGCTTAGCTGTGGCAACACTATGTTGTACCACCCCCTGCTGCTGTAGTCACCAATCATGAAACCCCAGCCCCTTGGTCCATTTCTATGTGTCCTTCATTTATAACCTATTTTAATCCTGCTCTTAAATAAAGGAATTGAGACAAGGTGCTAGGCACAAAAATCACAGAGGAACACCCAATCCTGCTGCTGACCTTGATCGAGATGGTGGTTCACCCCTCCAAACCTGTTTACTTCCTGTATCACTCATTGCCAGGATGGCAAGATCTACACCACTAGCAATGCACCTGCAGTGGTGTGAATGTTCCTCGATTGGTTTTTGTTGTAATACCTGCTTTCCCTCTACTCAGTCAGCCAGACTTGACTAAGATCACCATTCAGTTACAGTGAGGTTGTGGATGATCATGGCCCATCATCTCACGCATGGACCCCTTGTCACGTCACAAACACAAATGGCCAACAGCTAATAACTTGAGGTAGCTGTAGCTGGTAGCTGGTCATCAGCCTTAGCTTAGCCAGACCTCGGCTAAGCTAAAACAGGCTAGGCTACTGGCTACTTGCCTTAGCTGTGGTAATACTAGAGCTGGATGTATTATTCCAGGTACTTTGTAATTCAAAGGACCCATCATTGATGCCAACTTGTAAGGCTCCAGGTAAGAATTCCCCACCCAGGTCAGTGACATCAACACAGTAGTTGTGTTCAAATTGTTTGCCCAATAATCCATAGGTCTTAACATATTGATGCTCTATGAACACTCCATCCATTCCATCCTCACCATACATAAGGCAAGCTGCCCCATGATTGCCAAGATATATTTAATTTTCAATGATCCCAACTTTCTGCATTCTGAGAAACCAAACAGCAACACTATATTGATAACTACAAGTCCGTTGAAGACATTGTAGGACTATCTACACACATACTAGAAAGAAAATGTTTCACTACTGCCCATTATTTCCTGTTGGCCCTCTCAGCCTTCTTGATACGATCCGTGTCCTTCTGCACAAACTTGAGAATTCATTTCGCGATTCCAATTGGGATATTGCAAACGGTCAAGAAATGGGTGATAGTCTCATTAGCAAGACCTTCACCGGCAAGCTCGTGGATGCGCCTGAACCCATTCGCCCGGATGGCATCAGTATACTGGGAAAAATTATCTCCATCAACGCCGCAAGCACTGGAGTCGAGTGCAGCAAGCCAAGTGGGGATGGCTGGGAAGACATTGGGGATGTCATCGAAATCTACGCTGTCTGAGCTGGGGATGTGCAGCCCATCACGTTGGGAGCGAGATGATTTTTTGGGTATGGCCGATGGAGGGGTGTACGGGGAATAGTGGTGCCTCGATCCACCATATGGAGGTGGCATCTGAATGATGATCGGTTGAGCCGCACCGCTTGTAGCAGCAACTTGAGCGGGTTTCGCATTTATGTGCCGGCGAGAGGAAGCATCGCCAAGCTTCAACTGGACAGGTGGCGAGATGGTCGAATCATATGAGCCGTTTGCCTGACGTGGACTACAATGAGTCTCGTTAAGCAATAAATAAACGGGGGACTCACGAGAAGCATGCCCCAGAGACTTAGATCAGTTATTTGTAAGGTGTAGTGATGGCCCTCCGGATATTTGACACAGGGTTTGCCGTCGTGAAGAGGACATTTGAGGTTCTCCGTAATCTCGGCAATGAAATCGGCGGATGTCTTCGACATTTTCTTCCCCGATTCGGTGTCGTTCCCACTCTCCTCATCTGTGTCCGCTCGTTTCTTCCTCTTGGCCTTCACCTTGTCCAAGCATGTAGTCAGTCCAGTACATAGTATTATCAATTGAGTTATTACCTTGTCCTTCTTATCGTCTGCCCGTCTCTTTCCACCCTTGCGAGACGTTTCGCGTTGATCGACGAGAATAATCTGAAATGCCTTCTTTTTACCTTTAGCCTTAGCCATCTGATTCAACTCTGTCCGTGCGGCATCGAATAATGCAGCAAGTTGAGTTGCTTTGGTGAGTAGGAGAGGTCACGCCTTGGCAGTCCATGTGCTAAACTTATAGGCCACCTCGAGTTCAGAACGCCGAATATCCATCACATCGGCAACCTCGCTACAAAACATACTCCAAGTGATGTCGGATGAAAATTTTTGCACGTCGGATGCAGTCCCGATAGGGATATTGAATTCGAGGCAGAGAGCATCTGTAAATTAGTGTAAGCGTAGGAAATATGTGAATAAAAAATCAGCAAACCTTCGGGTTCGGAATCAGCATCAGAATCCGAGCTGAAGCCTTTGACGACGTCAAATTCTTCATTGCGTTTTGCGTCCGCAGCCCCAGCTGGCCCAAGAAGCTCCTTGACGAGGATGTTGACATCGTCGGCGTCTCGCTCGTTGTCGGAGCCAGGAGGTGGATTGTATACCTCGTCGCGATCTAGCACTTCGACATCCGGCTCCGAGTCGTCTAGTCTGTTGTTGTCGCGCACTTTGTAGGCTGGCGTTGGTTTGGGGCGTGTTCGAGGATGAGGGGGCGTAGGGCTTTTGCCAGCCTCAACCGGCAGGTCCTTAGGGACAGGAGCTGCCCAGTGTGCTTTGGGACCTCGGCTTTGTTTTTGTCGAGCGTTCCCCATGCAAGTCGTGATGAAGGATGATTGATGATGACTTCGGCCGTTTCCACAGCAACACACGATTTGATTTGACTCTCAAGCAACAAATATATTTATATAAGTATAGTACATGTCTCATATACAAAGGATAGACCAGCCGTGCACAAACAGAACAGATAGATGTCGAGAAAAATGGCTGGAGGTAGATAGTATAGTACAGAGGTTCCAAGCCGCCTGTAAAGCCGAGTACTGAGTGTGGTCAGCTTGTGGCGACGCATGCACCTGGGGTAGACATACCATGAAAGGTTCCATATAGTTCCTGGACAACATCTCTCCACTAGGTAATGCAGATACGCTCACAGCGTCAGGGCGGCGTTGGGTGACATCTGGGTTTTCCTATGGTGAAAATTCAAGTGATTCAGCACAAAAACTTCATGGGCATCTGGGGAGGACATACCTGGGTTATTTCGGCCCAATTCCAGCTTGGTATCTCCCCGCGATGCACCAGAAATGTTCTCCGAGAGGGTGACAAGGCCCAAATTTTGATCGTGCCCATACTTGAGAAATGGGGCCTGAAAGTTGGTTGTGCACCTGGAGAGGGATGAGGGGATGACAGAACAGAAAGAATTAGATGGAAATGTTGAGAATTGGATGAGAAACGGCTCACCGATGTTTCGTGTGCCAAAGTGACAAAAGTCGCGTGTTACGCGTGATGTGACAACCTTTCTGAAAACGGCAATAATAAAACAGGCCAGGTTTAGAAGGGTATGCAGAGTGAAAGTCCAAAACAATTTCAGAGGCGTGTCCGAGTTCAGAGGCCAGAATCCAAGAGGTTTCTTCATCAGTGCCCTCGTAACCTTCCCAATGTACAAGGTACAGTAACTTGCAGGCACGACGACAGTTGTCAATTTTCAAGTCAAGGATTTCGGAGATATCAAACTCTGGTTCTCCATCAACAGTGACCGGAGGAGGCGGACGTTGGACACAATTGGGGATGGTATTCAGAGTGGCAGGTTTGAGCTGAGAGACATGGTAGACAGGATGAATGGAGCAGAGAGTATCTGGGAGACGAAGACTATAGGAGTAGGTTCTGGCCTTAGCGATGATCTCGAAAGGGCCTAAATTCTTCTTGGAGAGCTTCTTCAAAGGTCTAGCTGTCTGGAAATGCTCAGCTTTAACAAGATGAATTCTGATACCTTGAAATCACGTGCCAGAGCATGCTTCAAGTCTGCATAATGCTGGTAACTTCGCTGGGCCTTGGAGATGGTTTGATGGAGTTGCTGATGCAACTCATTGAGGTTCACGGCATACTTTCACACATGAGCAGAGGAGAGATCATGCTCCGGATGAAAATTCTGGAGCGGAGTTCATTGGAATCCTTTGGAGTTGCATGGATATGACACTACTTGATGTTGTTGCTGTCACCATTCTTGTGGACACATCATGGAGTACGCAACAATTTGAACCCATGCCGGAGGTTGCCAATTGCCCAGGCACGAGTTGCCTTATACATAACCAATATCTTACTTTTCTCAGTGTAATTGCATGGAGCACAACAACTGTGTAATACATTTAAGACCATGTAGGGATAGAATTAGCCTCTAACTACATCCTCCCCAACTTTTGTATTTTATTATGGCCTACATAGAGAGATATCCATGATTCATTTATACCTCCCTGCCAATTTCAGACCCTTAAAGTGCAACTTTACCAATATTGCTCATGAGAATAATTGTGAAACTACGATGTAAAGTATCTATTGTATTGATAATCAGTGCCTGGTACTTGGTGGTCCCAGATATCTGTTGTAGCCAAGAAAGTTTTGACAAGTTCAAAGTGCAGCAGTTTGGACTTCGGTTGATGGGTCAGCCACAATGCACAATTCTGTGCATTTGCTGGCTGCAACATAGGTCCTGGTCCACCAACAATCAGGCACTTATGTGTACCACAATGAGTACTTATTCAAGTACTCCTTAGATTAAATTCAGACTTTTAAGACAAATCATTAAGGGGCCAATTCTGGCAGAGGAATGGAATAAATTGTGAATAGCTCTTTATGCAGGGCCGAATACCATACTAAATTTGACATGAGAGTAGGTATACTATATTTACATCTTTTCAGGATCTCACTTGGGGTATACATGCCTTGTTGTCCATGCAAGAAGATTCAAAAGCTTCAGCCACACTTCCATGTTTGGCAACTCGAACGTATTTGGGAAATCGGCCACTGCTGGTTGGACTCCTCATTTTCAACAACACAAATTGGGTGCAGAAGAGCACCCGAGGTAATTTCTTTTTTGTGAGTTGTATGCTAATGATTATAATGATTGCAGTTACACCCATGACAAACACAGGTGAACCGAAACCACAACCAACACCAGCCCAGAAAACAATGCCACGGCCACCCCAGCAAACAGAATGGATGCTGATGAAAATGGCCACAGAAATGAGGCCGCGAGGCCGGGTATGAGGATGCACCAATGACCGAGACAGATGGCCAAGACAACCACAGCAGCAACAATGAGGATAGGGATGATGAGGGCACATACAGCCAGCCAGGGGATGACGATGGGGATGGAGATGGCCAGCGAGGAGATGACAGGATGACAGAGACGACAATGACCATCCAGGGGACAATAAGGACAACAGAGATGGCCAGCGAGAGGATGACAGGACGATAGAGATGATGACGACAATCCAGCAGACAATGAGGACTATGGGATGATGACGACACTGAGGATAATGATGACAATGAGGGGAATGATGAGAACGAGAACTACAGGGACTGGAATGCAGGGACAAGGATGATGGGGATGGGGACGACAGCAACAGGAATGACGGGGATGAGGATGGCAGAGATGTAGATGAAGAAGATGGAGGGGAATGCAACAGATATGTACATCCTACTCTCCTCCCACTCCTCCTCCTCCTCCTACTCCCTCTCCCTCGCCCTCTCCCTGCTGCCCTTCCCTCCTGCCTTCTCACCTTCCCACTTCTCCCACTCTCACTCCCTTCTCCCACTCCCACCTTCCTCCACTCCCACTCCCACCTTCCTCCACTCCCACTCCCACCTTCCTCCACTCCCACTCCCACCTTCCTCCACTCCCACTCCCACCTTCCTCCCACTCCACACCAACCTTCCTCTCACTCCCACTCCCTTCCTCCCACTTCACACCCACCCACCTTCATCTCACCTGCCTCCTGCCCTTTACTATTTAATTAGGTATTTTAATAATCATTAAATGTATGTAATAGTGAGGTTATATATATATTGATTCCAATAGAGAATTGAGCAATATTAAATGGAAAAGCGCAATATTCCAAGTGGGGTAGTTGCTGGTTTTGCCATAGATTATCATTGGGGATAAGTAACTCCTGTAATGGCTGATAGCTGATAGTAAAAGTAAGATATTGTGTATTGTCAAAATAATAATTGTGTAATTTTGCTATTCCTTGTGCATTTAATAATTGTATTCAAATTATATTACATGGTACATTTATGTAAAGTACAGATTGAAACATTACTTGATATATACAGCCATTTCTGAATAAATATTGGCTTGAGCTGTTGTGAGCTTCGTCAATATTGTCAACATTAAATACATACAGGCAGAGTGGAATGTGGCTCAATCTGGTGGACTGACATGGGCACATGTTGCAGCAACAGCTGGACCCAGGTCAACCCAAGCCTGCAGCACAACCTGGTCCATGGTCAACCCAGTGCTGCAGCAATAGCTGCAGCCAGGTTAACCCACATTGCTTGAACAGCTGGACCTGGGTCAACTCAACCATCCCAGAATAGCTGTCCTTGGTTAACCTACCCCATGGCAGACCTGGCACTGGGTAGACCCACGCAGCCACCCATGACCAGCAAGAGCTGTACCTGGGTCAACCTACCACATCACATTTCTCCAGCAAGAGCTGTCTTTTGGGTTAACCTACCCCCCCAGCAAGCAACTGCACTATGTGTACCTACATTTTGCAACTATATCTGTGATTGGGTTAACCAAAACGACTGGGTCTACTGCATATATAGGGCATATGAGGCAGCAAACCCATCTGGTTCCATCCTCAAACTCAACCAGCTGTTTCATGTACAGCTCTTCCTTCACCCATCCGTTAAGGTATGCACCTTTGATATCCATCTGCTGAATATCCCAATCCTTGACTGCAGAATATGTGAGCAATGTCCGTAACATCTTGAACCACATCACAGGAGCAATGTTCCAGTTTTGCTGACATCCACTCCGGGCTTCTGCAAAAACCCCTGGGCTACCAATCGGGCCTTGTGGCTAGTGATTGCACCCGTCTTGTCGCATTTCCAGTGGAAAACCCACTTGCTTCTGATGGCTTCCCACCCCTCCGGTAAGTCTACGAGTTTCTGAATGCTCATTTCTTGTAGCTGATCAAATTCTTCTTTCATCGCTACCTTCCAGTTCTCCCAATCCATGGCTTACCTGGCTTCCTTCAAATCCCATGGGTCCTTGTCGGTGAGACTGCTATCCTGCTGCATTGCGCTCAAGAATGCATATGCTATGGTTGTTTCCATGCTGACATTTTCCTTTTGTTTTGCTGTGGATGATTCTGTTGGTCTTCGTACATCAAGTGGTTCACGTATCTCGTGTTGTGTTGGTCGTGCATGTGGGTTGTTTAACTGTCAGTAGTCATGGTCGACTCCTTGTGTTGCTCTTGGTGGGTATGTTATTTCATTTTCCAGTCTGCAAATAGCTCTTTCTGTCACGACTAGCGGTCGTGTGATGGATCCGTGGGTCAAATGGTTGCACAATGTTGGCGGTAGTGAGGGTTTACGTTCAAGGGTCTTTAGTCGTAAGGTAGGGTCTCAGGGATAAGGTTTGAGCGGTAAGGAAGTTTGTGAAGTTTGTTACATCTAGTACAACTGCTAGGAGGAATACAAGAGGTCAAGTTAGGGATCTATGTGCTTCCTGCTCGACGTCTTTTATACCCTTCGTCCCCTCCCGCAGCCTCTATGAGTCATATGAGCATCGACTCACTCTTAGTCGCCCTGTGAGTAGACATGTCAGCCTTGCTGCGGCCCTATGTTCGTCATCGCTGGAACTGCCATGTCGGCATGTTCCACAGTTGTGTGGCCCTGGCCTGATGTGTCATGGGTGGGTTCACAAGGGGACGTGTCACTTTGGCGGCCTGACTCGTTGTTGTTGTCGCTGCCATGTGACATGTCGTTGCTGTGGATCGTGGGAGGCCGGAATGCCTCGAACGTCGATAGGGGGATCTCGGGGTCGATCGCCCCATGGATTCATCGTACTCCTCAGATTATTGTTGCAAGGAGGAACGCGTACACAATAATGATAGCGATAACAGTGGCGGTGATTGACGGTGTCATGATTCAGTCTTTGACAGGCGTGGGTGGTGATGGTGAGAGTGGGGCGTCTATTGTCTTTGTGTGAATGATGGGAAGAGTGGTGTTGTCTGATGGAAAGTGGAGTTTGAACGTCTGGTCATGTGCGGGTCTTGCTGGCAGTTGTCGGTGAGTCGTTCTTGGTGGTAGGGTCTTCTTGGTTGTGTATAAAGCTTGGTGGTTTCTGCATGCTTGTCCTGCAGAAATGCGATGTGTCTCCACCCTTATCACCATATCACTTTCTTGACGGCTTCTTCGCTCTTCCCCCCAACCTCAGTTGTTAAGGTTAATTGTTATATGTTCCACCACCTCATTCAACTCTCGGCTTCTGATCAGGATCTCTATTGGGCTTTGGGTCAGTGTTTCGCTTGCGGGAAGGCGAGGCATCGCACGGAGTGTTGCCCGCTGGTTAAGGTACACAAGGTCCTTCTGTGCCAGCTACTGGCTGACCCATACCGTGAGTGCTTTGGTTGCTGGATTTGTCTGGGGTCTTCTGACTGAGTCTTATTCTAGAATTGGATAATGCGTGGAGGTCGGAGGAGTCGTCCCCCGAGATACTGTCACTGATTACTGTGAGCTGGGGCTTGTCGTCTGAGGACCTGAGGGGTCCTTCTCCGGAGCCGGTCGGGGACTTGACTTATCGTGAGTCTGGTTTCCCACTGCCATTCGGGGTAGCATCGAGGTTTATGATGGTTTGTCGTGCAGCGATTGAGAGGTCATTGGAGAGGGAGGTTGAGTGGTTCCTGGACGACATGCATGTCCAGCTGCAAGCGTCAGGATCGTCAGTCTCAGATGCGATTACTGTAGAATAGAGTAGTTGCATTATCTGTACTTGTATCCGGTCTGGTGCCCCTTCCAGGGGTTTGTGAATGTATATGTCCCCCCCACTCTGCAGGGTGTGTGAGTCGTAAGGGTTTGTTTGGCGATCTGTCGAAGATCGTCATGAAAATAAGTGGTATCTGAGGAAAAATGTATGGGGGTGACTTATTTTCATGACACTTTCCAGTGCCATTCTGGTGGGTTCCAGTGATTCCATTGTGGGTTCTGGAGTTTGCGAGTCGTCGGATTCACTCGGCTCCCCCTCAAATTGCAAATTTGGTTAGTCGGATACAATCCAGACTTCCTGCAATGCCCCATCCTTGTGAAATGCAACATTCCATGATGTTTTAACAGTCCATATTGCAGCATCATAGCATCGGATAGCCTTCTGCAACTCCACAAATCCTATGAACTTCATCTTAGCTGATAGCGGTGCCAGCTTCGATCTCTTTCTGCCTTGATATAAGACTCCAACATCGCATCCAAACTCCCAGAAATGTGATACTTCTGGCTTCTTGCCAGTCCAGGCTTCATGCAGAGTCATTCCATCTAGAGCCTTGGTGGGGGATTGGTTTTGAATGTATGCTGCCTGTGCAACGGCTTCCGGCCAAAGGAATGTGGGCAGGTTTCTAGCAATCAACATTGTGCAAGCTAACTCCAGTAATGTGCAATTAAATCTTTCCACCATTCCATGTTGCAAGGGTGAGTAAGGGGCTGTTGTTTTGATGACAATTCCCTTCTGCACTACCCATCTCTCAACTTCCTTGCTGACAAGTTCCTTTCCATTATCGAACCGCAAATATTTAGGGTTTCGATTGAACTTCTTCTCGATCATGTTAATGTAAGCCTTGATGCGTTCTGTCACCTGGCTTTTCCGTTTCATGAATAAGGTGGTTATGGTGTGTACCGCATCATCTGTGAATGAGATATAGTATCTCGATCCTCTGATAGACTCTATGCATGCTGGGCCCCAGACGTTGCTCAAAGTCCACTCTTTGGCAACTTTTGATCATCCATCAGCCTCTTTAGAAAATGGCTGGACAGCTTTCTTCGCCTCAATGCAAGCCTCACTGTCATGAAAATACATCACCCCCATACATTTTTCCTCAGATACCACTTATTTTCATGACGATCTTCGACAGATCGCCAGACAAACCCTTATGACTCACACACCCTGCGGAGCGGGGGAAGGCTTTTACATTTACAAGCCCCTTAAAGGGGCAAGACTGGACCGAACTACAACTACAACTCCCAGAAAGGGAGTACAACTATCACAACTAAGAAGCATCTACTCATCGAGATACTCCTCCTTAATCACCTCTGTGAGGACGGCCTCTTCAACGAGCTGACGAACCTGGTCTTCCAATGCCCATTCGATCGCTGCACAGCAATTACGCCTAAACGTGTCAGCAATGCCGAAGGGAAGACGAGGCTGAAACTCACACAGCCCCAAGGGCGCCCCGGTATCCAGATAGGCATTCCTGGGCCAGAAGTCCTCATCGGAGTCGGACCCCCAGGAAACCTTCGTCGCAAGCGACGGCATTGAGTCCTCAGACAGGGAGTCCGAGGGCGGGAATGCATCATCCAACGCTATCATAAAAACTATCAGAACGATACTCAAACATCCCAAGAAAGACAGAACTTACTGAACGGTGATATGGTTTCCATGTCTATGACCCTGGATAAAGAGATAATAAATGATGAAAAACGTCGCAAAGGTGCAAACGAGACTTGGGGGACACTCCCAACAATAACGCGATAGTGCGCGATAATATGCGCGATAAAATAAACAAATGCGAAGAGTCGCAAGACAACGCGATGTCGCAACGCAGTGATAAACAAGGATCGGAAGGCTTAGCTGGGTGTCCTAGATGACAGCGCGATACGCGGTGATGACGCAACGAGACGGAGGTTCTGCGCTACGACTTAGGTCACGATAGTGGAGAGTATGCGATGAGGAGAGATGCAGATTCGAGTGAGAATGACTAGATCCTTTTTAAAACTTAAGCCGCAAACTAGTGGAGAGGGGAGAACTGGGTTCTTCTTCGCATATTTTCTACTACAGGGCACTTTTTATATTCTAAAGGGATAGGGGGAAAGGGTAGATGAGTGAAATAGAAATGCAGCGAAATATCGCATGAAAGCGACGAAACGGGAACGGAATAGCGAAGGATTTGAAATAACGGCGAATATCACATGAAAGTCGGCGAAAAGACGAAGATAAACCGGATGAATTACATTTCTGGTATCGGACTCGGTGTCCGAACGTGTAGGACGTGTTTAACAGTCGTGTGTCAGCGTTTTAAGACCGGGTCGTGTGGTTAAGATACAGCGAAGATGTCGCGGTCACGCGTGCGTCGATCGGCGTAAGTCGCGCAAGTCGCGGGCGGCGCGCTGATGTTTCGCATGTACGCGGGACTGCGGAAGAGTCGTAGGGAAAGTAGAATTGACCATATGAGAGATTCCATGCCCAAAGGGAGAGACTGCATATCAACGGGTCAGCCAGAAGCTTGCACAGAAGCCTCTTGTTGCGCGCAACAAGGTGGCAACACTCCATATGATGTTTGGCCTTCCCGCAAGCGAAACAACGACCAGTAGCCCAATACAAGTCCTGATCAGAGTCGGGGGGACGGCAGGCGAAGTTGTGCATAATACAATTAACCGCGACAGGGCGGGACGGGTTAAAGAGGACAGAACGTTTGAAGAATACGAGACGATGGCACAAGTGGGGAAACATCGCATTGATGAGAGATGGGACGAAGGATCCAACCACACTTTATACCAAACAGAAACCCACTCCCAATCAGGAAGGAACCTCTATCACTTCATCAACGAACCCATGGGAGCAACACATGAGCGGAGGTTGAAATCTCCGACCCCCACAGGACACCACAGACCACTCTCATCATTCACATCAGAACAATAAGACACCCCACTTTCATCATCCACGCTCACACTCCCTCCAATCATGACCCAGTCAGTTATTGCTGCTATCATTGCCATCATCGTCGTGTACGCATTTATCCTCATAACGATATGCCAAGGAGTACAACGAATCTCCATCACCGCTGATCCCGAAACCCACCTATCAATGTTCAAGGTGTTCTGACCCTCCACAATCCGCAGTAACGACACATCACACGGCAGCAAAGACCCTCACGAAGAACTAGACAGCCATGATGACGCGTATCCAGACGCTTACGAATCTAATGACGAATCCATGTGTCAGCCTGGCATGATCACAAATCACTTCGATGCCGGGGAAGACGTAGACCCACCAACACGACAGAGTGAGTCATCCTTACGACGCATCACTAGTACTGCAGAGGAGGGGGAACGGTATAAAAGACATCACGCTACACGTAGCCTACCTTAACTTTGACCTCTTGTATTTCTCCTAGCAGTTGTACTAGACGTAACAAACTTCACAACCTCCATACCGCTCAAACCTTATCCCTGAGACCCTACCTCCACAAAACATACAATCACTCCCATAAAAAGACCCTTGAACGTAAACCCTCGCTACCGCTGACATTGTGCAACTATTTGACCCACAGATCCATTACACGACCGCTAGTCGTGACACTCACAGGAAGGGATACTTCCTTCATCGATTTCTAGACCTGTGACTAACCCCTTTCTCTGCTAGGTCTTGAGTCTACTCACTCCGATGTGTCCATATAGTCAGTGCCATTCATCCCAAGATTTTCTTTGGCGTGGCTACATTTGCCTTTTCCGGCATGTGGGATTGCCCTTGGGCACTCAGACGGTATAGTCATCTATCTTTCTGGCCTGTTCTGATAAGTTTATTCTCCTTCAGATAGAGCCTGCATATTCCGTTGTGGAAGTTAACCCATCCACCGCTTTCATCGAATTGGCTCAGTGATAGTAGCGAGTTCCATGACTCCAGTACATGTAGCACATTTTGTTGCTGATGCTGTATGTCCTTTCTGTCCACTGTGAAGTGTAAAATGATTCCATTACCTTTCCTAGTCCTTGAATGGTAGCTTCATCCAGAGTTTTGTATGTGATGAATGCATTATGGGAATTGCTGATGTGACTTGTTGTTCCGGAATCCAGTAACTAATCGTAGTTTGAAATATTGTCTGTATTCACTGCATATGCTATGTCCTGTAACATATTATTGACATTGTCCGCAGCTTGATTTGATTGGTTCTGGTGGTTTCCACCCTTTCCGGCGCCCTTTCCTTTCCCTTTTGGCCCTTGCCCTTTTTTTCTGCCACCTTTAGACCATCAGTCCTTTGCCATATGTCCTTTCTTGTGGCAGTTGAAACATTCTGTCTGGGATTTGGCTGCCTTCTGCTTTCTGTTACCCTTTCCATCACACTTTCTGGTCAACCTCCTGTACATAGCGACGTTGTTAGGATCTCCACTGCGCTCACAGTGCCTGCGGTCTTCCTCTAATAGGATCGCGACTAGTTCATGTGACATCAGTGACATTCCATCCTTCTTCAAGCCTAAGTGCACCAATGTATACAAGTTCCAACTTTCTGGTAAGGAGGATACCAGTATCATCACGAAGTCTTCATCAGAAATGAGGCTTCCCATCAAGTGGAGCTCCTCCTGCAGTTTCCGGAGCTTCAATATGTGCTCGATTATGTCAAATCCTTCTTTAGCAATTGATTAGTACAATGTGGATGCCAATGATATGTATAATTTCCGCATTGCCAATTGTGAGCTCAATCCGCGTCCTCATCTTGGTGTCTCCGCCACACCATTTCTGCATCACCTTGGTCAGTACAATGTGCACGCCAATGATATGTATCATTTCCACATTGCCAATTGCAAGCTCGATCTGCATCCTCATCTTTGTGTCTCCGTTACACCATTTCTGCATCGCATCGGATTCTGCTGGTGTTTGACAGGAAGCATCCACTGGAACAGGGGCCTTTGATTCCACATTGATGTACATCTCTAACCCAAGATCCCGAAGCACAGCTAACATCTGTCTCTTCCACGGCATTGTTCCCCTTAAATAACTCAATCTGGTAGGATCCCAATGTGTGCATGACTTTGTCCATCATAGTCAGCTTAGTATATGAGGTGGTAGTGCAATGTTCGGAGGTGCATGATCATGTTTCCGTTACAGCCATTCAGGACTCATAACCTATTGGAATATATGGTAGTGCAGTGGTTGTTGACCGCTAAGATATTTATGTGGAATTGAATTGTATGTATCTCTCTCTGAGAGGGCTTTTTATACTACTAGCTAAATCTACTAGAAGTTTCTTGTGGTGAGTAGAATAATTATTGCGCTTCAGCATTATTCATTGGACAGGTGTGTTTGAGTTCCGGGGTCATGTGATATGGATTACTAATCCTTTCCACAACTATTCAGCTACTATTTCCAACAATGGGTGACTTTCTATAGCATTTAAATAATCTAAAAACATAGATTATCACCATATGCAGTACTCTGATCGACAAAGCCGAATGGCTACTAAGACCCTGGAAAAAAACTTCAAGCTCTGTCATCCTGAAATGGTGCAATAAACCCAAAATCTGGAATGGGCCCCCTTCTAAATTAAATTCATTTCTGCATTAATTTTGGAGATCTGCTCTACTTAGAACAACCTGATTGTGCCTTCGCCAAGTCTTGGCATGTCAAATTCTAATGTCTCAATTTTATACAACATCATAACATATTTTATCATAAATTCAACCTTAAAAGGCAACCTAGCCAACCAGTTGGGTCACTCGGGATCCTACCATAAAACATAGATCATTCTCAGCCTTATCCTGACTTTATCCCACCTCTGCAATATATAAATTAGAATAAAATAAAACTATGTAGAGTGTCTTGAGTCATTATCAATCTCCTCTCTTACTGTCATCTCTTCTGTGCTACATCATCATGCAATATTCTCAGCCATAAAAGAAATGTTCAGAGAGCAACAAGTCAATTGCCAAACACAACTGCCCCTTAAACAGTATGATAACAATTGACTTACATTTGCTCAACCTTACTTCTCTATGATAACATGAAGACAGCTGTGCTGTGTGAGGGGGCCAATGTTGCATATGGCATGAACAAAGCCCTTTTTTCATTAGATTTTTATTTGTACAATTGTTACTAACATCAATAAGTGATTTTGCTTGAAATCTACAATTAACATATAAGATAATGTATATATACAGCAATATCACATTGAATGTTATGTTTTAAGTAAAAATATCAGTACATCATCTAAGTTTAGCTTATTTTTGCTTATATAGCTAATATATCTGTATATAGTAAAAGTGGTCACATGTAACCATGACTCCTGTGATCAGCTCAAAATTTAGCATATATGATATAAATTTGTTTTATATAGTTAGACTGGTCACATGTGACTATCACTGTTACGATTCACCTGACCATCCCACTATGTAAGCCTAACTATAGCTGTTGAGCACGTGCCTCAGCAGCTATTGTTTGGCTGAACTTCTCTGTTTTCCCAACCCCGGCAATAAACCTTGCCCCAATACCCGCACGTACATAGTATAAGTAGATAGCATTCCAAATATAGTAACATTGGCACCAGAAGCACATCTGACGTCAGGAACAAGGGTGCTGATGGGCTCGGGCTTTCCCATCACCGTTTCCATGGTCCCGCCCATCACTCACTGGCATGCACGCTCGTCATCGTCGACATTGTGCACGACAATTTCGCTGTCCCACCGTCTTTTCTCACGGATTTTTTTACATATCACATATATATTTCCCTACATGCCGTATGTAGACTAATATACATGAAAATAAACAAAATAAATGTGAAATAAATGTAATAAATAATAATAATACATGGACGAATGGGTGGGTACTCACCTTCGTGGAGGCGCCGGATAGGGTCTGAAAATGGTGGGGAAGGGTGCTGGATGGTGAGTAAGGGGTGGGATGGATGATGGGGGATGGGGAAGGATACATGGAGTGGGGGTGGCGATGGGTGGCGAGGAAGGGGCCGGGAAGTGAGGTGGATGGGGGAAATGGAGAGAGGATGGATGGGGGAGGGCTCCCGGCCTCAAACAAGCAGTGGGAAGGGGTGAGTACATGGGGAAAAAGCAGGAGGGAGGTGGGTACTCACCTTTGCCATTGGGGCCCCCCACGGCCCCCTTTGCATTCCATCATCGATAAAAACAATGGGGACGTCATCTATGATGTCCCCATGGTCCCCATCGTGGGTTTCGTCGTCCAGATTGGTCCTGCTGTCGAGTTGCGCGAGGATGGTGGCAGAGGCGATGGCGGTTCCAATATCTCGACGACGATAATGCCGTTGACGACACCTTCGTCATGGGCAACTCTCCACATCTCCCTCATCGTCTTCATCGCTGTGCACCCAGTCTGCCACCATTAGTTTCGACATTCGACGCCGTTGGTTGAAAAAGTCGGTCACGCTCCTATGTGGTTTTGAGGATGCCTGGGGAGGTATTCTTGGTGCATATCGCCGCTGTCGTGCTCCTCCTCCTTGTTCCCATCGTTGTTGAGGGGGTGGGGAGCGGGAGTATGGCGAATGGGGGGGGGTGATGGTGGTGGAAGGTCAAAAGCCATATGATCAGTCACATGTGCTTTTCCACCACCCACCACCACCCAACTCGCCTCCCGCCACGCTCCCACTCCCCACCACCTCAACAATGACGGAAACGAGGAGGACAACGACGATGGCAACAATTCGCACAGAGACCACCACCCTGGACGTCCTCAAAGCTGTGCAGGAGCATGCCTGACTTTTTCAACCAACGGCCTCGAACGTCGAAACCAGCAGCGGTGGACCAGGTGCGTAACAACGAAGGCGATGAAGAACGTGTAGAGGGTCGCCCACGGTGATGGCGTTGTCAACGGCGTCATCGTCATCGAGATATCGCCATTGCCACCGCCACCGCCGCCATCCTCGCGCAACTTGACAGCGGGGCCGATCTAGATGGCAACAATGATGAAGGAGGTGCTGGGGATGTCTGAGATGACATCCCCATTGCTTTATTCATGGTGGAATGTGGGCAGGGCCGTGGGGAGCCCTTAATGGTACAGGTAAGTACCCACCTCCCTCCTGCTTTTTCCCCTCATACTTACCCCTTCCCGCCTCTCATTTGGGGCCAGGAACACTCTCCCATCTGTCCCCTTTCCATTTCCCCCATCCACCTCACCTTCCCAGCCCCTTCCTCACCACCAATTGCCACCCTCCACTGCAAGCGCCCTTCCCCGTCCCCAGCATCCATCCCTCCCCTCACCCACCCTCCAGCACCATCCCCCATTGATGGTAGACCAATGGCGATGCCTCTGCGAAGGTGGGCACCCACCAGTTCAGCGGCGGCACCCCATGTATCATCATTTTTTATTTCATTTATTTCACATTTATTTTGTTTATTTTCATGTATATTAGTCTACACACGGCATGTAGGGCAATACATATATGATATGTAAAAAAATCCACGAGAAAAGACGGTGGGACAGTGAAATTGTCGTGCACAACGACGACGACGACGAGCGTGCATGCCAGTAAGTGATGGGCGGGACCATGGAAACGGTGATGGGAAAGCCCGAGCCCATCAGCACCCTTGTTCCTGACGTCAGATGTGCTTCTGGTGCCAATGTTACTATATTTGGAATGCTATCTACTTATACTATATACGTGTGGGTATTGGGGCAAGGTTTATTGCTGGGGTTGGGAAAACAGAGAAGTTCAGCCAAACAATAGTTGCTGAGGCACGTGCTCAACAGCTATAGTTAGGCTTACATAGTGGGATGGTCAGTTGTTACGATTAGTATAAAATTTGGCACATAATATCAAAAATCACTTATATGGTTAGACTGGTTATATGTGACAGTCACTATTGCAATTAGCAAAAAATTTGCCATATAATATCAAAATTTTCCATATATAGTTATATTGGTTATATGTGGCCATCACACCTTGCTCAAAAATGGTTATATTAGTCAGCAGTTCAATTTTTCGCTGATTCTGATGAGAAATGAGGCTAGTATGAATATTTCGAATATAATTGCAAAGGAATTTGTCTTGTCTGAGGTTACCCATATTTGGATGCTTATATAATTTTGTCCAGACATGGCCGCAACTGTATCTGATTTTCTCAGATCAGAAGTAGAATCATATCTGTTACCTAAAAAATTTTGTCTATAGGCGATCAACTTTATTAATCAATTAATCAATTGATCAATGAATTAATTAATTAATTAATCAATTGCTCAATTAATTATGAACCCTCATGTCTGATACCAAGTCTTTTAATAAATTAAAAGAACTCATGACCAGTGCTACTCTCATTGTCTCATATCTCTTAACATTACGAGTGCTTTTAATTTATTAAAAGACTCGTTCTTTATCAGACCTTGTTCAGTGAGAGTTCATAATTAATTACTTGATTAATGTTCGTGCATCGCCTGTAGAGAAATCTTTTTTGGGCAAGAGATATGATTTTACTTCTGATATTAGAAAATCAGATATAGTTGGGGCCATGTGTGGAGAAATTTACATAAGCATCCAAATATAGGTTACCTCAAATAAGCATCCAAATATGGGTTGCCTCACTGTTAGAGGCGTACAACTCCGGGTGGAACAGAGTTGTCAGAGGACCGGAGGTATGAACTCTCGAAGTAGTTGTGCTACTTCCTTGAGTTGTACTGAGTAAGCACTAGTGGATGAAGTGGAATTAGTCCAGAGGTTCAGACTGAAGACAGAGGCTATAGTGAGCTTAAGGCAAAGCCCTAAGTTCAAGGATGAGGGGAACTCAAGTTGATTTTCTGAACGGAGTTACAGGACTTGTAGTTCTAACTTATATACTTGGTAAACTAATTGTTAAGTCCTTAGTAACATAAAGATAATAAGAACTCCGGAAGGGGAACCGGAGTTCAGAGAAAGATAAAAGTAACAAAAGGTTGCTATGTACGGTGACAAGTAAACAAAGGGAAAGAACGGATAGGAGTTTGGGGAAGCGGAGATGAAGAATAATAGAGTATAAACAAGGAAAGGAACAATAATGTACACGAGAGGATAAGATAAGATAAAATGGCGGAAAAGTCTGGAGCAGAGTTTATTGGAATCCTTTGGAGTTACATGGAAATGACACTCACCAAAGACAAATTATGTCCTGATTATATTCAAAATATTCATACCGGCCTCAATTCTGATCAGAATCAGCTAAAAATTGATCTGCTCACTAATATAACCATTTCAGGTAATGGGTGACCTTCACATGTCACCAATCTGACCATATAAGGTAATTTCTAATATTGTATACCAAATTTCATGCTGATCGCAATAGAAATTTCACATTAATATATACTAAGTTTATACTGTTCAACATATTATTGATTGCATATAGCAAATCTAATTATTTAACCCAATAATACCTATTTTATCATATGTTTTAGTCTGTATAATATTATTTGAGCTACAGTAAATGTATACAAATAGATACACACAAAGACAAACAGAGTATTCTTCTATGAATATTAATACTGAACATTTACATGTGATGTTGCCACTTGGTCACATGATAAACAAATACAAATAAATTATTGTCTATTTCAGGCAAGTTGGCGGAGCCTAAAAAAACTCCGAAATAAATCGCAAACAGAAATTTGAGATATCTCGCCGAATATTCAACGGAATAGAAATGCAATGACATTTTTTTCAATCCAAGACCAGACTGTGCCTGTCTGTCACTGACCGAGGTTCAGAAAGTCATGTTCTCAGTGAATCTCAAATTTTGGATTTCGGCAGCCACAGTACCATCAATCATGGTAAAAAGTCACTTTGGGAAGGTATACCACATTTTTAAGGCCTCGGTATACAATAGATTCATAATATCAATTTTTGCAAACATTTTGGTACTGCTCCGATGACAATCCATTATGTCTTCAGCGAGTTGCAAGTTTTTTCCGGTGGATTTGCTTTTTTAGACATTTTTTTAGGCTCCGCCAACTTGCCTGAAATAGACAATAACACAATATGGTTAGATTGCTTTGTATTTCAAATTTGGTTTTGGTCAATTTTCTTATATAATCATGATTATGTAATCATGATTTAGCTCACCATTTGAACCCAGACTTTGAACCTTATTGTGCTTTTGCCTCTTGAACCTGAACCATTACCTTCTGCATTTAGTACATAAAGTCCGTATTTTTTGACCTTTTGGGCCTGTTTAAGCTCAGTTTTCCATATTCAGACTCCGAAAAAATGTTTTCTACATCAGGTGATGTGCCCAGACCATTCAAGGTCCAATGCTGATATAAGCTTTTCTTTGATAGATATAAAAATCAAAAATTCTTCGGTTTTTTATACTTTTTCTTGCTCTGTATTGTTTCCTGGACCACTGGTAATGTCTTCAATTTGTATATCATATTGTTTGTTAACATAAACTATCATATTACAGTACATCTCCCTTTTAATTTGCAAAGTATGTGTAAATTTTGCATTTTTTCACCTTTTTTGCTTGTTTAAGCTCAATTTTCTAAAAAGCGATCTGAATCAGGTGATGTGCCCAGACCATTCAGGCTCCAATGCTAACATAAGCCTTCCTTTTATAGACATAAAAATTGAAAATTCTTTGGTTTTTTGTGCTTTTTCTTTTATCTAGCTCTGTTTTGTTTCTTGGACCACTGGTAATGTTGTTTAAGCTCATTTCCTCACACCTAGACCTCAAAACAATGCCTGCTGGATCAAGTAATGTTCTTGTACCATTCAGGGTCTAATGATGATATAATCTCACCCTTCATAGTCATAAAACTCAAAAGTTGTTTATCTTTTTATACTTTTGCTTTGGGCTTGCCATGTTTTATTACTTGGACTACTGGTGATGTGTTTTGTTAGTGCATCTCATTGTCCTTTAACATAATCTTGCAGTTTTCTTCTGTCAACATTCAGAGTAGGTGGAAATTTCACATTTTTTTAATACCTTTTTGGCTTTTAGAAGCTTACATCTTCCCTTATAGATATACTCTCAGTGTTTTCTGGATCTGGTATGGATCCCTCACCATTGTGAGTTAAATACTTATATAAGACTTCCATTTATAGCCAAAAAATGCAAAATTTCTTGGATTTTTGGCATTTTTTTAAGTATATATGCTGTCATTCTTATTGGTATGTGGTCTATTTGTTTGCTGCAGATACTTTTGACATCACCTATATTTTGTCTAGTCATTCTTATCCAAAAACATCTAAAATTGTTGACAAGATTGGTAAAAATCTTATTCATGTCACAGTTGATTGGGAATTTGATTATTGCTGGCCATGTGGCTCTTTATGCTGGCCTTGTGGCTCCTTATACTGGTCTGATAGCTCCTTATACTGGCCTGATGGCTTCTTATACTGGCCTTGTAGCTTCTTATACTGGCCTCATATTATTGCTGGTCAAGCAATAAAATTTGTCATTCCAACAGTATCAAAAAATTGTCAAATATTAATTCCTGTTATATTGAAATTATCAAATCATTCTATTCTTTCAGTATCCAATTGTTTTATCTTAAATTATGAAACAATTGATGACAATGTTACATCAAAATCTGTTATTCAAAAGTTACCTAACTGTCTTATGCCACATGTTGAAATTTCTGAATTCTTTACCAAAATTTCAAGCTTTTACATCATTGATCAGGATTTACTTTACACCAGCAACCATGTTAATACTCACTCTATGTCAAATGATTGTCTTCAATCAACAAGTCCTGGTAATTGTATTACGAGTCCCTATAAGGGAATCGTTCTATACGGCGGATTTTTCAACTCAGGGTCACACTCTAATTTGCCAAGCTGTGGGAACAAATTTTCCAAACTGTGGGAACAATTTTGAAGCCCTGGGAATAACTATGAAACCATGTCACTGGGCGGAGTTGAGTGTGAGAATTTGTTGTTCCAATCAGCAAGAACAATAAGGCACCCGGATCACAGCAGCCAATTTGGAAATGGGTAGTGTTCTATCATGTTGATATTGCAATTGCAATCGGTTTCTTATAATAATCACAGGCATTGGTAATGCAATGTGCCGTGTATGAATGAACAATGTGTCAGTGGTATCTATCATGTAGCTACATCTACTGTATGTATTAAAATTGTTGATAATGAAAAGAGGTCGAACAGTGTTCATTGTACACTTGTCACACATGTCCTAAGGTGTTCAGTGAGTGTTCAGTAGGTGTCTCAGCCTTAATCTGGGGCATTCCCTTGCACAAACATCTGTACAGTGTTTTCATGGACATGTTTGGTGCATGTCAGTAAACTGGTGTGACTAGATATACTGCACTGAACACATCAAACATGTTTGCTAAGTGTTCAGTAAGTGTTCAGTAGGTGTCCCAGCCTTAATCTGGGGCATTCCCCTTGCACAAACATCTGCACGAACAACATATTGCATGTATCTGTAATGTAGATGCATGTACAATGTGCATTAGAATTAATAATAATGCAAGCAGTGACTATTTGTCACACAGGTCCAAAGGCATTCGAAGTGTTCGGTCAGTGTCCCAGCCTTAATCTTGGGCATTCCCCTTGCACAAACATCCATATGAACAATGTATTGGATGTATCTGTAATGTAGATGCATGTCCAATGTGCATTAGAATTATTAATAATGCAGGCAGTGACCATTTCTCACACAGGTAACAGCTAATAACAGCTAGCCATGGCTAAGCCGAGGTTTAACCATTAGCCGAGTGAATGGCTTGGTGTTACGTTTCCAACTCCGCTTCCAACCCCGATGCCCGTTCCGATACCCACCATGACGATTCTGCACTGCACACCTTCCTTTTTCATTTCTTTTTGTCCTTTGTCTTCCTTTCAATGTCATTGTTTCTTCATTTGGACATCCTTGTATTTTCTTATTCTTGTTCTCTTTTTGTCCCTTCTTCTAGAACAATCCAGACCGACCATGGACATATCCCACGTGACCTTGTTGTACCCGAATAGTCTCCTTGCCGATGGACGTCACCGACATTGTCTTTTCCCTTCGATATCTTGTTTACGCTATCCCACGACAAACCGATCACAATGGCTGTACTCCCGACACAGCTCATTACCGTAATTGTTATTGGCAGCATTGCCATCACCTTCCTGATCGGTTTCTACCTTGTTATGATCTATCTTTGGCATCGGCACCGAAACCCTTCTGCCATTGATACTTCCGACTTCCACCTCGACAATATATCGACACGTAATTGACAATTGCCATTCTCGGATATTTGGTTTCCATATTCATACCCTGTGCCTACCATTATCCTCCCTGACGATCCGACGACATTCCTCACCTGCATGCAAACGCTGAACAATCCCCGATCACGAGACATTTCACTGTTCTCTCTAATCCGACCATCGCCGGAGCATACTCTTTTAGACTTCGACCACAGACCATACAACTTCCCAAACAGTGAACCAACCCCTATCGTATATTGTTTGCACGACACCGCTTCAATGCAGTACCCGACGACTTGTTCCCACAGCTTGTCACTCATGCCATGACTCGAAAACTGGACCCACATTCATTTATCCTTTTCCATCTATAATCTTGATACCTCCCACACTCATTTACAATGATACCCTTTCTTGGACAAATACCAACATCAGGTGGACCACGTTGTTCCACACACAGGACAAGACACCGCCCCTCGATACGTCATTGACACAGACATCGTCATCCGGTACAGCTTGTGCTGTTCACATGTCTGACCTCGACTAGCCCACTGTCCCAGTTGGTTTTTTCCTCCACACATTCCTTCATTTTCTTTCATACCAACCTTGCCGCTATATCCACGCTACCTCAAGACACTCTCATCACCAGCCCCACACTGGACAATACCCATCTTCGACCCGACTGTGCAATGCACTTGCCAAACTGCGCACTTGCCTGTTACAGCAAGTGTAGACCCTGAATTGGCAATGACAAATCATCCGAGTCATCCGGACCTCTTCTATCCTCAACGACACCCGGGCCTCCAGTTGGATTGCAAGAACATCGACATGAGGATGCCTCATGTACGCCTCATGGTGAACACATGGTAGAGTTGGACATGTTGTGGCTTCATGGTTGTATTTCTATTTACCTCCCCTCAAGACCAGTCACTATATATACTGTTCTTGTTGTTGGTTCAGACTTTTTCTTCTTTTCCTTTCTTGACGTTTAGTCTGGTTCTTGGGGCAGACTCATCTTGTTTTGGGTAACCCCCACGGCTCGCAATGACACTAGACCTTGACCCCCCCCTGTTAGCAGTGTTGTCTTAGCTGTAAGCAACAATGAAAACTGCTCTTCTCTCCTCTGGAAACCGCCTCCCAGTTAAGTTGATTGTTGCTGGAGCCCGCTGCAGAAGCGATCCATAACACGTGGCCTGGCTAATTATTGGTCCGCTCCAACAAATGGTTTTGGACCGAGCTGTGGCAACACTACCTATGGTTCTTTTATAACATTGAAAAATGTAGATAAACTCAAACTCGCATCGAGGCTTAGTATAACTTAGCGCAAAGTCGCGATAGAACATGTACCCTTATCTTATCCAATTTTATCTTATCTAATACAAAAATATCGATTTAAATTATCTAATTCGACTTTTCACCACCTTAATCAAACTCTAATCAAGCACTTAAATTTGTGTAAGAATAAGTATATGCGGCCTCGCCCTGGAGCAGCAGCAAGGCCCGGAAAAAACAGATATATTACACGAGAAAGAAATGGTGCGGTGCAATACAGTACAAAGGGGTGAGAGGAAGGGGCAGGTGACTAAGTAAGACTAGTGCTAGTTAAGGATTAGGAGAGGAAAAAACAAAGAGGTGAGAAACGGAAACGTACTCAGGGAGGAGACAATGGGGGGTAACGAGGCAATTCTCCTCCCTGAGAAGATAAAGGGGACTGAAACTGAAACTGGAACTGGAACAAAGGTAGAAAAAGGCCGTGGGTGAGAATCAAAGGTAAGGAGGGGCGCACGGGCCCTCGATCGCAGCAAGGCGAGTGCAGGCCAAATTTGGATGTGGTAGCCCAGTAGGTTCGGGCATGATTAGACTATAATAAACAAACTTTAAAAACAAAAAAATACGGGGTTTTCACTGGGGCTGAGCCCCAGTGAAAAGTCTGCCTATCTAGATACTTTTAGGTAGATTCACATCCATGAAAATATAGTTTAGGAATTTAAATAGATTTCTGCACCCTGAGTAGAAGTTTCGCCATTAAGATACATTAAAAAACATTGCCATTTCTAATAAAAAACATTGCTATCAATTGCTGTCTAGGTGCATCCCTGCCACCCCGCCGCTCATACCGCCCATTCCATTCTGCGCCCCCATTCCCCGTTCCCCAGGATGTTGTGGGGGATGCCGTTGGGTGCACTATACGCTGAGGTTGAATGGTGAGTGAATCCATAGAGGGCTCGGTGGTGTGTACACGTACCTGGGCCATTTTCTCGGCGGTTGCGGGGTGTGGACAGAGGGGTGACCAAACCGGTAGTAGGTAGTACTACTACTCCACTTAGGTAGTAGTAGTGAGTACTCGGTTGCTTACTTAGTAATTGGTATTACAATCACACTCACAGTGGCCACACTTGAAAAAGCTTGAAATGTATTATGACATACAAAAAAATCTATTTACGGCTTCGTCTCCTTTTGGGCGGGCTAATCTCTGGTGCGTACACAACTCTCGTCTTGATTTTGCTACAAGAAAAGGCTTAGCGTTGCCGTGTTCGTGTTCGTTTGGTGCGAGGGTGCGGGAAAAAAACCTAAAAGTGTTTAAGTAGTTAGTAGAATAAATGAATAAATGATTAGAATGCTTAGGGATTAGCACGGGTTACCCACGGGTAATTTTTGCCAACCCATACCCAACGCGGCTAATACCCGTACCCGCTGCCACGGGTACGGGTTGGATGCGGGTTGACTGGCGGGTTGACTGGCGGGTCCCGTGGGTCCCAGAATTAGACGCGGGTCGCGGGTACAGTCTGTACCTGCGACATCATCGTGGTGCTGGGCACCACCTTTCTCCCATTACCTCGCGGATGCAGTGCCAACGTCAATTGACGTGGCGGTGCGTGTCCGCGAGGTGAGTTGGGCGGGTGGTGCTGGCACTGTCGATGCCGATGTGGCCATGGGTGGTTGCGTTGGCATTGGTGTGGGTGCATTGGCGTGGGTGCGTGGGCTTTGTTGGTGTGGGTGTTGGCGTTGTTGCTGGCGTTGTGGCCGTTGCTGGCATTGTGGCCATTACTGGCGTCGTGGCCATTACTGGCATCGTGGCCGTTGCCATTGCTGTGGGCGATTGCGTTGGCGTTGGCGTGGGTGAGTTGGCGTTGGTGTCGTTGGCGTTTGGTGCTGGCGTGGTTGGGTGAGCCTGGTGTTAGTTACTAGTTATAGATGTATAAATAAAAACTTACCTTTGGCAGCGGGGGTGGGTGCACCATCCCACGCTGCTCCTTATTGCTTTCGCTGCGTATTGTTGGTGGTGCCGCGTTTGAGGTGATCGGCGTGGTGGTGACATCGTGGCCATTGCCAATGCTGTGGGCAATTGTGTTGGCGTTGGCGTGGGTGCATTGACGTTGGTGTGGGTGTTGGCGTCGTTGGTGGTAATGCGTTCGAGAAGCGTGGTTGCGAGGTTGGCGGTGACGCGTGTTGTCAGAAACGCATTTGTTGATTGGCACCCAGTGACCAAATAAAGTCACATGGTCCGTGCGCCATTATTATAATAATATTGAAAATAAAGTAAATAGGAAAGAAAAAACCTACCGGGCTTGGGTTGGCAGATAACGGGTACGGTTGTGACCAAACCGGTAGTAGGTAGTAGTAGCAGTTACTACTACTACTACCTCTTTAGTATATACTCGTGTGGACAGCGGGTATATGTCGACAAGGGTGTTTGGCTGCAGGGACATGAGGAGAGCAGCTGTGATGGTCTCGTGGGAGGGGAAAGACACGCCAACAGGGATGGGGGACATGGGAGTCAGGAGCAAGGGGGAAACGAATGAACAAAAAAATTCCAAGTCCAAAGATGATGTCATCTGCACTTGGGCAATTTTGTTCCGTTTGCAAAATATTTTGTCGCAAGAAAGGAGCTAGCTATGCCTTTGTGAGATGTATTGTCATTTTTAATCGTCGTCTTTTCACTCGGAATGATTTTACTGGTTGTATATAGATATAAAAGGATTTATATTGTGTAAAAGTATCTAACTGGATTATGCTAGACGGGGTTTTCACTGGGGCTGAGCGCCAAATCCCTGATTGGTCACGATACCACAAGCCAGCTTAACCACCGATTTGAACTGACTAAATGGTAATACTCTCCTTTCACAATCTCGTCGTTACGAGTCTGATTTCGCAATTCCTTTCACAGAGCGATAATGCTGGTACCGTACAGCGAACCTCCTCTTCTTCTGTGGTCTGATTCCTGCAGAATACAAGGAGGCCTTTGCCCTGTTTGACAAGAAAGGCACTGGGGCGGTTCCCCGTGAAACACTAGGAGATTTATTGCGGGCGCTTGGTCAGAACCCCACACAGGCTGAAGTAGCTGAAATCGTCAATACAGCTCCGCGAGAAGGTCTGCGTTACATTGTGTAATGGGCATATGATTGACATCTCTGGCAGTGGACTACAAGACGTTCTTGACTATTTTAAATCGTCCCGATGGCTTTAAGCCTGCTGGCACGCCTGGTATGTTGGCCTCTTGACTTTATGGAGGCTGCTTCTTACCACTTTGCCTTACAGAAGAATTTATTCGTGGCTTTCAAGTTTTTGACAAAGAGGGAAATGGTTTCATTGGTGCGGGCGAATTGCGGTATGTTCTCACTCAGCTAGGGGAAAAGATGTCAGACGAGGAGGTAGATGAGCTATTGAAAGGTGTTCAGATCGGGGCGTGAGTAATCCCACGATCTTCCGTTCTTGGCTAATTTGTCCCCACAGCGACGGGAATGTAAATTACGAATCTTTTGTGCGTACCATACTGAGTCAATAATCAAGTATCCAAGCCAGGGAATGCTGGTGATGGATCCATCATTCGCTATCCTCGCTACCATTGTCGCCCGCAGCGGGGACCTCGACCATCTCAGCCACGATTTGACCACCTGCTCTCAAGTCCTCAACATCACAAAGACGACGTCCCACTTCCCATCTGATCTCCCGTCGGGGGTATGCAAGTACCAGCTTGAACCCCCACCACCCGTCAGCTCGGTCTTGGAGACTCGTAACATATCTCTCGAGTGCCGCTTCCCCTATCAGATTCCCTTCCGGTGGATTCATTGGGTCCTCCTCCGGGCTAAGATTCTCGGGTATGAGCTGTGCATCGACATAAGCGTAGAGAGTGGTGAGAGTGGCAGTCGGCGAGAAGTGCCGTATTTTTCGCTTGTCTCCTGGAAGTCGGACATTCACGCGAATAGCTTCCCTGGTACCATGCAAGTCAGGGAGTACAAGGGTTCTTCTTGCCCAACGGCTCCAGTTCATCCTGAGGATTTCCTGCTTCACCGAATCCTCTGAGTCTCTTTTTCTCCTAAATTCTTCCATTTGAATTTTCTCATGTTTACGCATTCTCTCCTCTGCTTCCTGCTTCTCCATGGCCATCTTAGTTGCAATTCTTTCTCGATCCTTCCGAGCTGAGTCTTGGAACGCTCTATCCTGCTCCACACGTAGAATCCGGTCCTGGTCTTGTTCTCTTCGGGAGGATCGTATCCGCTCTAGGAACGGGGTGACACGAGGAAGTAGTTGCCGTCGCAGATGTTCAACGATTGTGTGGGCAGAGGTTGGGGCAGTGCCTGGCAGACACCGACCCTGGTGCCTGGAAAGAACGGTCAGCACTGGCGTAATAGGCCGGGATGGACCAGTGATGGGATCCCGGCGAGGTTGCAGGGCTATGAATGCCACGAAAGGATAGGTAGTAGCTTGTAGCTTTTGGGCGACTTGAATGTTGCAGGTAGATCAGTAAGGTTTCTGAATTTAGGTGAATGGACTTACCATTCCAGGCCTCCAGATCCCGGACGTCGCCCCCCCAAACAAGAATATTGTTTTCATAAAGAATCCTAACCAACGCTGAATCTGTGAGCGTGTTTCTGGGAAGAGTTGACAGGATGTGAGTGAACTTGGACAGTAGAATGTTCTATGCAAAAGTACCTCTTGAACTCTGTGACGTCGTCATGCTCCTCGCAGAGTAGGATGACGCAAGCTATCTTCGCGTCCGTTTGGCATTTTCGCAAGGTATCCTCATAACTTGCGGAAGAGAAGTCGGGAAGAAGTTTTCTAGTGCCGTCAAATTTAAGATCTCCGTTGATGGGCCTGGAGGTGAGAGTAGAGGGACCAGCATTGGTCCCGGAAACGGTCATCCGCCCGTTTCGCATCCGACTAACGCAAACAGCACCAGTGTCTTCTTCTAATCCTCTAATCCACCGGTCGGTACCTCCTCGTAAATTAGACGAGCCAGGGCGGAGACGATAAAGATTCAAATTGGTGAAACGCGAGGGGGGGATTGGAAGGCGGAGAATACCGAAGACAAAGCGGACGAGCATGGTGAGGACGTGGAAAGGAAAAGTGACAGCAGAATACAATGCATGTGAGATGGATAGCGAACGCCAAGATAAGGGAAGGAACTAAGAGTGGTGAGAAGGTGAGCGGAACAAACAAGCGGGTAGCGACGTACGGTCAGCCAACCAGAGGAGTCACGATTATGGTTCACATCGAAGGCTTCTATGCGACGGTCAGTGTTGGCTGTTGAGACTGGGTTGGAACCAAAAACCAAATCGGCCGCCCTCTGTCGGTGGGTAATGAGCGCTGTCGTGAATGACTATAAGCCCGTGTACGACCACTCACCTCCACGTTCCAGTCAACGCTTGCTAAAACGCTGATACCTACATCGTCATCGCAACTGGTCAAGACGCGCAACTGCGTCAAAGCTCGTTGTTGTTCCGGGGTCGAAATCTCTACCATTTGCTAGTTCTAGCATCAGCACAAGTGCGCGAGACTGATAAGGGTCCGACCACTTGGTCGGAGTTTATAATAACGGCCACGATATAAGAGGACCCCGGAATATCTGTACTAAGGCCAAGGGGGTGTCGGAACCTAGGGTAGGCGGGGGGGGGGTCAGCTGGCTGCCCGAATAATTTTTTTGGACTCCGGGTTTTGCTGCGAAAGTGGCAGGCTAATTACTTCATTCATGCCTAAGAAGTGATAATAGAAGCATTGTAGCTGTCCCATGAAGTAATACGAAGGCAAAATTATTTCTTCGAGCTGGTGCACTTTCATAATCAGCCGAAATGGCTAAGAAAAAAAGGTATGTGGTGACAAAATATTTATAAAACCAATGTCAACCTTTGTGAGCCTAGTACAAATCAATACACGTCAGAAAGCCAGCTCCAATGCCCTGATTGCGGAGAACTGGTCCGAGTGGGAACAGCTGGCCTAAAAAACCTGGAAATCCATCGCCAATCCAAAGCATGTCGAGTAGCACAGGCTATTAGCAAGCAAGGGGCGCATGGTGGTTTGTTTAAAAAGCCAAAAGCAAAACCAGATGCTTCTCTACTCACCTTCTTCAGGTCACAGCCGGCGCTCAACCTGTCCAAAGTATCCGCACCGCCTCTTGTTCATGCACAATCGATCAATGATCCTGCACAGATGTCAACATTGGAAACAGTTCCAGCAGAAGCAAACTCACCGTCAAGTTCGCACCCCACATCTCAACTACCATTGATACCGCCTTGCATGATTGCGACACGTCTGCTTCAAGAACTCAACCAGAAGATGAAGAACATACCAAAATCTATCCCTCCAGTGGGAGCGGACCATCCCTTGGCTGTGTTCTCGGGTGATCCAGCTGCTTGCATTCAATCTGACCAGGATGATTGGGAAGACCTCTTGAACCCCATGATGAAGCGGGCATTTGACTGGGGGTCCAATTCCCAGAATACTGAGCTGGGTGGAATTGCACTGGCATGCCGAGACCTGGAGTCCGATTCCTTATATCAAGGCATTATTGAGCGCATTGAACATGGCGTGCACGAAAACACACCCCTGGCATACCAGCCAATTGGTGGCTTAATCGCAATTGTTAAGCACAAGACAGACCAGGTTCAGCATTTGCGCATGATGAAGCTCAATGACAGCCGCAAATTGGTGGGGAAGGCGACTGCGCTTGAAGATCACAAGCAATGCATTATGGCTGTTGCTAGTGGTAAAGTTGAAAGAGTTGCCTCACTCGTTCAAGCAGGCTTAAAAAACCATGCCGGTGTGCACGCTCTCATCAGGGAGTATGAACAGGCATCACTCAAGCTTTATCGTCCCAGAGGGTATACAGAGGAGGACATGTTGCGATCCATCGTGATGCTTCGCCTCGGAGGTTCGCGCGTCGCTGAATTTGCACATAGATCTATGTGCTTGCCAAGTGTGACGACCACCAGGCGGAATTCCATCATCCGGCCCCTTACTGTCTCCCCCTCAATTCCATGCATCACGGAAGTCGAGTCAAATATCACTGCGTGTTTCGAGGCATTGGCCAACATCGATGACAATAACTTAGGCCGTAACCAAATCAGGCACCAAGTCCTAATGTTGGATGAGATCGCAGTCGAGAAAAGGCCTCGATGGGATGACCGAAGCAATTGTTTCCTAGGTGCATGTCGGGAACATAGCGGAGTCACTCCGCTCGAGTTTAGCAGCCAGAAGGAATTAGACCTATTTTGCGATGCATTGGACAGTAGTCGAGTCGACTTGGCATGCGAGGTAAGCCTCTTGGTTGTCAAATACCGCTGGTATGTCATTATCGTTGCACTAGGCTACAGTTGGCGCTCTTGGCACTCTATCTGGCAATCCACACGAATATTCTGCACGTCCCGTGCTTTTATCGGGTACATGTAAAAAGGAAACTGGTGTCGAGCATGCCAAAGTTATCCGTACTGTTCTTGCAGCAGCAGTGAGCAAGAAGGAACACCACGGAATTACCTATCGAACTGTCTGCATCACATCTGATGGCGAGTCCAAGCGTGGTGACGCTCTCATCCTCCTTACCATGAAAGCCACCCTAATGTCACACTCACCTCTCTACACGCATCTCCATGCACTCAATCTCATGAATCTACTTGTGGGCAATGATGACATCACAGCCAACAAGGATTTCAAGCACATTTTCAAACGCCAACGCAATCTCATGATGCGGACTAAAGGCATCGTCATCCAAGGTTTCTGTGTCACCCCAGCCATCCTCCACGCGCAGTTGCAGTCCAATGGCGTGTCATCGTGCCGATTGAATGCATTGCTGAACCCTAATGATAAGCAGGATGTCGTCCTCGGTTACTCTCTTCTGAAAGAGATTTGGTCGCTTCCCTCAGCTCCCTCCACATCCACACCATCTTTCTCACGTGCACGTCAGGCCTTGTATGTCTATGGCCAGTTCGCGCACCATCTGATAATGCCTTATATTTCTGTGGATCTCAACTTCGACGAGCAGCTTATTCACTTGAGTGCCGCTGCACACATCGCTCTACATCTATACACCGACAATGGTGCTTGCACTCGATTCATGCCGAACCAGTCCTATATCGACATCATGTTGATGATTAAAAACGTATACTTTTGTGTGGCCAAGTGCAAGGTCGATGATCCAAAGGGTAAATTCTATTTGATACTCCTTGGCACGGATTGACTGGAGTCTCTTTTTGGCCTTATACGAACGGCAGTCGGTCCAGATTGCAATGTTGACATCTTGCAGCTTGGAAGTTGAGCATCAGGCTTGACAGAGGTTGGCGTAATCTTGGCTCTGCACCCTGAATGGGACCATGGCCCTCGACGTCTCAATCTCCCTGCCATCACCAAGGACTCTGGCGACATGAGTACCAAGGTCGATCTGCATCATGGCTTGGCAAGGTGGATGTCGAGTCAGTAAACCTCCATACATGTTGGATATTAGGCCGTCGAAAGGCCACAGAGCTCATACCGGATGCTGAGGCTGCCTTTGAGCACCTGTCTCGAACACCTGGAGTTGACATGTTGTCCCCATTTGGCGAGATCCTTGTGAATCAGCGCGATCTTGATGAGACGGCGGACTGCTCCGAGTTAGCAAGTTGGTCTGACTGAGGCAAACTTCTTTGACAGTTGCTCTGTCAGGGAAAGCATGCTTCATTTGCGAGCATGATTCGGATACCCATTCTCCGATCTCAAATGATGAAATGCATAGCACGTCTTTGTGCTCAAAGTGTGGTGTGCAAAACCCACTTAATAGCGCTTCAAATGCACAGCGCATCCTAGAACACATGGGGGCTCATATTCTGCATGACAGTTCACTTGATCGGTTTCACGAGCCTTGCGGATTGTGTCTACGTCCAGCCCCGACATGCCTGTTTTTCCTCAAGAAAGGACGAGGTGCAGCAGCGGGGTACTGTGTTGATCTAACCCGATCCACTTGTATCAACTTGGTTCGTTTCAACTACACTAGCGCTTTGAATGTTTCCACTTCGTCTCCATGCTCGAACGTTCCCAAAAATTGCCCATTATGCCCTATAGGCAGTCCAGCTGTTTGGTCGTACAACCTTGAATACCATTTTCGTGGGCGGCACAAAATAACCTCATGGAACAACTTCCCCTTGGAGTATCAGATCTCCGATACTGAGAACAGCACCCTTTTAAGTATATGGAAATGCCGGTTCAAGGTTCGCAAACAACGAAAAGTTAAACCAAAGACGTTACTGCTAGTTCTCTCAGAAGCACATAGCTCCCGTTTGGCCCTGCGGTAAGTAATATTATCTTATCATCATCTAGGGCTAATCTTGCCAGCCATTTATTCAGCAATGCCTGTTCGGAAAGCCAAGGCTCCACTGGGCTCATACCAGGGGCAGATAAGGAAACCGAGGATGATATAGATCACGACTCACAAGGAACCTCCTCTGGCAATGAGGATGCTTTTGATGACAAGGTCATTGAATCCGTCACAGATGAGGTCTTTGGCATTTGCTCCCCCACCGATCACGTCCCAGCCGCAACATTGTCTGATCATGGTCCTGATGAGTGCCTGGACGCTGTGCATCAGGACCCGATGGCTTCCTCAGCTGAGGCTGACCTTGTGACAACCACAGACTGAATTGGGTCCGGGGTCAGTGCAAATGCAGAAGAACCTCATTTTGCAGTAATGAATATTTCAACACGGACACAACGTATACGGAAGACTCGTGTCATCAATCTGAAAGGGTGCAAATGTGGAAAGGAAGTTTCACAGGCTGAAATTGAGGTGGGGGATTTAGTGGTGCGTTGCAAGGTTCATGGTTGTGAGACTGTTTGGGTGAGCTGTTCTTTTTGTTTCTACTATGATAACTGACAATGGTACTTAGTTCCATCGAAATTGCATGGAATTGGACCAAACCACGTCCAAAAGTTGGGCATGCCCCAGTTGCCACGGAAGTGGCTGGACCAAGCGTCGTCGAAATTAGTTTCTATTGATGTATGCTACGTGCTAGTTGTGGCTTCGTATGTGTAGTTTTGTTCAGGCAGCTGTGTGGTAGGTATCACGTGCAGATATTTTGCCTTATTTAGAAGGAGGGGGGGGGGAGGGGGGTCAACAGACCCAGTAAAAAAAAAATATGAGTGTATATCGGAAATTCGCATTCCGACACCCCCTTGACTAAGGCCAGATCATAATCTGGACAAATTTGGGCCAAAATCGGCGGAAGGCATTTCGCATCCAGACAAAATCAGGCTTGAGGCCCTGGATGGCCAGAACAAAATCCAGACAGAATCCGCGAGGGTATCCAGACAACAGAGGATAGCCAGCATAAACAATAAAATATACCCATATATCTGGCTTTTTGGTAGGCCATATTGCCAATCCAGACAAAATTTGACCTCTGGTGACTGTCAGGCCAGTTCAACATCCGGTGATATGCAGTCTCTCCACTTGGGCACTGAATCTCTCATAGGATCCAATTCTACTTTCCCTACAACTCTTCCGCGTCCCGTGTACATGCGAAACATCAGCGCACTGCCCACGACTTGCATGACTTACGCCGATCGACGCGCGCATGACTGTGACATTTTCGCTGTATCTTAACTGCGCAACCCGGTCTCAATACGTTGAAACACGACCATTAAACATGTCCTATACGTTCAGACACCAAGTCCGATACCAGAAATGTAATTCATCCGGTTTATCTTCATCTTTTCGCCAACTTTCATGTGATATTCGCCATTATTTCAAATCCTTCGCTATTCCGTTGTAAAGGCGAGGTCGGGGTGGCTGCGGAATAAAGATCCTAACCTGTGGTGTCAGTGTAGAAGTGACTAGGAATAGTCTAACAAGCTTCAGTAAGATGATAGGATATAAATGGTAAGAAGCCGCCGAGTAAACTACTGAAATCTATCGAGACCGGTCGAAGCCAACGAAGCCGACGATGTCGGGTACAGCGGGTCGGGTGTCAGGTGACGAGGGATGTAGAGATAAAGGCGGTAGAACGACGGGGAGAGCGTCGAGGAATCCGACGAGCAATGTGTGTGATGGATTTTACTGAGAGACTAATTCTCAGAGAGAGGAAATGGGGAAACTGGTTTCTTATTATGAGACGGCGCTTGGGCACCATTTTTATACTACAAATTTCTGTACCTAGATTCGGATGAGAGTCCTCGGCCAATGAGAGAAAACAAAGGAGAATAAAAATGGACAAGTAGGAAGAGGGTTGCGAGGTGACCATGACAGGGAAAATGGGTGGAAGATATAAAAAACCGTAAAAGATGTAATATACTTTACTATATCTCCATAAGGGAGATGCTAGGCGCGAATAAGGCAAGTCCGATGTCGGGATCCCAGTCCGATGAGATCTATCTTTGATATTTGAAGTTCCGTGAGTTTAGGAGATGGACCGACCAGGTACGTGAGCAGCCATGCTAGTCGGTATGCATTGGGTTGTGTCGGGTTGCGTCGGATTCGAGCGTAGATTGCTAGAGACGTTGGGTTCGAGCGGATTCGCGAGATATCGATGTTACAGCCTCAGAGGGTCGAGGACCCTCTACATCTCCTTGGGTCTTCTAATAGAGACCATCCGTGGTCAATATGGGGTCTCCAAATGCGGGTCACGAGTGTGGCCAATCACGTGAGTGGCCAAACAACGGCAAAGTAAAAAATAAAAATAAAAATCTCGTTGTTGATCCGACCTTTCCTCTACATCATCACATGCCCACCATGTCCCAAGTCTACGACAATTTCCTCGCCTTCATCGAAAGCATTGAACCCGATGTCTGGGCGGACTATGAAGAGGCCGTTAATGCGGTCACCGTGTTTCACAGTGACGATCTCGTTACGATGGTAGATGGCAATGAGGGGATGGCCCAGCAATGGGTAAGCGGCCGCAAGAAAGCGCTGGTGAGTTTCCCGATTGATTACGCGTGTCCTAAGATAGCTCATGTCGTCCCACTAGCATGCTTATCATGGAATCGTTGCGGAACTCCGAGCTGGTGGTACGAGGCCAGTAACGCCACCGCTATGGGCCGACCGCCAATCGTACGCTAACGATGTCGAAGAGTGGCTGAAAGAAGTGGCGGACCGAGAGAGGCAGGAAAAGGAAGAAGCTAGATGGCGGGCGGATGAGGAAGCAGCTACATGGGAAGAGGAGGCCAGACGGTTGGCAGAGGCAAAGGCACGAGCGGAGGCGGAGAAAAGGCGAAAGGCGGCAGAGGAAAGGCGGGAGCGGCTTAGAATAGAACAGCATGGGCAGCACTGGACTCAAGAAGTAGACCAGGTTGAAAGGGATGGAGCCGCGTATTGGCGGCAGCTCAGTGAGGAACGGTGAGCTGAAGCAAATGCATCGGTCACAGGTGAACCAGGGACTGAGTCGATTCCGGAATGCGAAGTTGCAGTTGAGCCAGAGGAAGGCCCCGTCGACCCGGAACCAGAGACACCGGCCGATGTAGAAGACATAGATATGCCAGGCGTAGAGATTGGAGATTTGGCTGGTACGACGGTGAGTTCCTGTGTTGGTTCATTTGTTCTTTAGTCACTGATCCTGGTAACAGTTCACCGGGCCATTTCCCCTACAAGCCTGCACCAACTGCATCAAGGCTCCAGAGGCATGTCGAGGTGTCACGGGCTAGGTGTGCGAATGATGCCGGAGGCTGAAGAAAAGATGTACTAACGCTACACACTGGACGGGCAGGGGTCGGCGCAAGGTGGATACCGGAAAGGGCAAAGAGGTCACGGTCGGCATGAGGAAGCCGTTGTCGTTCACGACAAAGCCGATCCGCAGTAGGCCTGCCTGGGCCTCAATGAGCAAACCGCGGGTCGAGGATGTGGAATCGGTCGAGGATGATGACGAAGACGAGGAAGAGTCGGAGGAAGAGTGGCCGACGAAAAGGCTTACGGCGGCTTCGGCAGCAAACCTGTTTATCTTGACGATGGAGAATTATGAGCAAGTGTCGGCGCAGCTGGCGGTCCTTACGGAGGAGCTGGGAGCCCTGGGCACCAACGTCAACCATCACCTCGTCCACTTCGGTCAAGAGTTCCAGCGGCTCCGCATCGATCTCGAACGGTCGACCTCAAGGTTGGCGATGTTGAGGCGGGACTACGAGACCGGCCGCCTGTAAAATAGAAAAAAATAACGAGCCCGTGTATATATATAAAAAAAAATATATTGTGTACATAAAAGACGTGTCAGCTTGTTCACCCAGCTAAGGAAAGCCAATCGGCTCCCGAAGACATAGGACTATTCGCATCATTCGTCATATCGTTAGAAAACTAAGAGGAACTAAATAAAATGGGGGTATAACGTGGACAGAATATAAATGAAATGCTTAATCGTCGTCGGGTGAGGAGTCTATGGAGGGCGGGTACGTCGGATCATCAAGATCATTTGAATCGGTATCGTCGGCATCGGGGTATTGTAAGAAATCGTCCAACGGTATCGATATTTTTGAGCGGGCGTGGTAGGGTATGACTCAGAAAGCGGCAAATCGGGATCTAGAAACCGCACTGTTGAGTTCGGCGAGTATGTAGGATCCGCCTTCTGTTTTCCTGATGACAACCATGGGTCCAAAGTACCGCGGCTTTGCTTTACGATCGAGAGACATTTCGATACGTGAATTTCGGACAAGAATGAGGTTACCGGGTTCGAAGTTGAAAACTTTGATCGTGTTGGCGTATTTCTGCTCAAATTGCCGGGCCGACGCGAGCCGAGATTTGGTAAGCTTTTCTTTGACCCAATCGAGGTCGGCTTCTCGTTTACGAAGTTGTTGGGCGCGGATGACTATGAGGTCAGTCGTAGACATCGTATCTTGCGTCGGAACCATGTACGTAGCTTCGGCAAAATCAAATGGAAAAAGCGGTTCTACTCCGTGTGCGATGTAGTAGGACGAGTATCCGAGGCTTTTGTGTATAGTGACCCGTTCGGTCCAAAATACGGAATGGGTAACGGTGTGCCATTTCTTTTCATCTCCGTCACAACTTTTCATAATGGCCTCCCGGACATCTAGGTGGCGACGCTCAATGGGTCCGTTCGCTTGTGAGTTATAGGGTGAAATGCAGATGTGCCGGATACCGTAGCGGGAGGCAAGATAGTCGAGCGCTTCTACGAACAGCTTGCCATTGTCGGTAACGATTTCTTCGAGAGTGCCCCAACAGCATAAGATGTCTTCGAATAGGAATGTGCCGATGGTTGAGCCGGTCTCGCGGCGTAACATGCGGAACTCAGGGTAGGCGGACAGGGAGCAACGGGCTTGGACAATGTATCGATAGCCGCCGGATCGTGGCATAAACATTGTGTTGACATATGCTTTACGAAATAGCAAGGCCGGTGTACCAACGGTGGGTGGAATGTGGTGATAACGCATTTGCTGTACTTGGCACTGATGGCAAGACTGGATGTACCACTTAACGTCGTGGTCGAGGTGCGGCCACCAGAAACGATCGAGTAGCCGGGCACAGACAGAGAATATACCTTTGTGGCCAAGAGAGTCATGAGCGTCTTTGAGTAATTGAAGCCAACGGTCGGGCGGTATGACGAGTTTGTGTTTTCCGTGACGGTCTTTGCGCCAAAGCTTGTTATCAGTGACGAAGAACTCAAGGGAGTATCTCAGGAACAGATGGTACTCGTCATCCGTGAAGTTCGCGGGTCGGGTTAGATCTCATAACCAGGTCTCGATGAGGGCAAGACGAGCGTCGGCCGTGCGGGCTTTATCGGATCGCGGTATGTCAGAAACGGCTTCCTGATTTGTGTAGACGAGGACGGCGGGTAACTCGTGGAGTCACCGTTGCAAAAGAATTGCACGCTCTACATGCTGTCAATTTGCTCCTTGACAGACAAGAACAAGTCGGTAGCATCATTGACCCTGGTTCGCAAATCGTCGCAATGTCAGAAGACGTCTGTCATCAGTTTAGTCTCCCCTACGACCCAGCGATTCGTCTCAATATGCAATCGGCGAATGGTTCAATTGATCAGTCCCTGGGTCTCGTGCGGAATGTTCCTTGTAAAATTGGCGACATCACACTTTTCCTGCAGATGCATGTCATCCGTGACCCCGCGTACCATATTCTCCTGGGACGACCGTTTGACGTACTTACGGAAAGCGTTGTCAAGAATTACCACAACGAAGACCAGACAATTATGATACGCGAACCAAATTTGAACAGATCGGCGACAATTCCAACATACCCTCGAAGCGAAGCATGACAGCGCGGCGTACCCCTACACTCGTCCTCAGTTTTTATCAACAAGGGGAACTGAGCGCACTAGATGACAGAGACATCACACTAGTAATAGTGCACGACGAACATACCAACACTACGTACATTGAATCTTATACCCATTTAGCGGACTCGTCGTCTTCGTCTACAGTTCCCCGTGTCTATCTTTCCACCTGTGGTTTTCCTAATGGTTCCCCATCTACTCCAGTATGCTCAACCTCTTTTTCTCCTTTGTCACCAGATCCCTTGTTGTCCTTTTCCTATTCATCTTCATCCGCATCTCCTTCTACACTATCAGATGACTTTGCTAGCATTTTTGCCACCCAAAAGAAAGTCTACAAGCCCGTCGCTCGCAAGGTCAAGCCTGTCATTGCTGAACTCCCCGACAAATTCCATATAATACGCAAAATCACTGGCGATCCGCTTGCCAAACTTCCTAACCTCGATCCGAATCCTCCACCTTTCATCCCCACAGACCACTACACGCAGGAACGTCGCGATGCGTTCGACAAAGTTCACGAAGGCAACTTCCTCTGGCCAGCTGAGCGCGCACTAATGCATGACTTTATACGCAAACAAGAGAAAGGTTTTGTGTGGACCGACAACGAGCGCGGAAGATTTCGCACTGATTTCTTTCCACCCGTCAAGTTCCCCGTATTACCGCACACTCCCTGGGTCCAGCGCAACATTCCTATTCCTCCTGGTATCTATGAGGAAGTATGCAATATTATTCACCGTAAAATTGAAGCCAAAGTCTACGAACCCTCGAACTCCTCCTATCGCTCGTGTTGGTTTACGGTTCTGACAAAAGGTGGTAAAACGCTTCGCATCGTTCACAGTCTCGAGCCTCTTAATGCAGTGACCATTGCGCATTCTGGCGTACCTCCTATCCCTGAACACATGGCCGAACAGTTCACTGGCCGATCCTGTGGCGCCTGCTTTGATTTATACGTCGGATACAACGAACGACCTATCGCCAAGTCTTCGCGCAACTACACCACCTTCCAAACACCTTTTGGAGCGTTGCAACTTGTTACTCTGCCTATGGGATGGAAAAATTCAGTCCCGATATTCCACGACGACGTTACTTTCATCCTGCAACCCAAGATCCCACAGTGGACGATACCTTACATAGACGATGTCCCAGTCAAAGGCCCTAAATCATCCTATCTCCTACATGATGGCACTTATGAAACTATCGCTGCGAACCCGGGTATTCGCCGCTTCATCTGGGAACATTTCACTATGCTCAATCGCATTGTCCAGCACATGAAATACTGTGGGGGAACCTTTTCCGCCTTCAAGTCTACCCTCTGCGCTCCTGAAATCACAGTAGTAGGCCATCGCTGCACAACAAACGGCCATTTACCCGACGAAGAGAAACTAGCCACGATTTGTAACTGGGGCCCTTGCCACAACCTGTCCGACATCCATTCGTTCCTTGGCACAGTAGGTGTTCTTCAAATCTTTATCCGCAACTTTGCGCAGCGTTGTGGTGAACGCAGCCTGGGTAGGCGCGGATTCGGGGTGTGCGAGATCGTTGTCACTGGGGTCAAAACCCAAAACTCTTCTTGTTTGTAACTATGTACACAAGCCACTATATAGGTACTGTATAGTATCTATAAATGGACTGTGGTGAAGAAATGGTGAAGTGGGATTGTAAAGAAGATAAGGTAAACTGTAACAATGGAAAATAAGAGAATACGCACACAGAGAGATATCAATCTCTACAGCGTGCGCATCATCTTGTTAAACTCATGCACAAAGACGCACCCTTCGAATTTGGTCCCAACCAGATCGCCGCTCAGGCAGACCTGAAACAAGCCGTTCTCAATTCACCTGCGCTTCATCCGATTGACTACACTTCAGATTCGCTGGTCATTCTTGCTGTCGACACATCCTACATCGCTGTTGGATACATCCTCTGTCAATGTGACCCTGACAACCCTTCTTGCCGTTTCTACAACCACTTTGGTTCTATCACACTAAACTAGTGGGGTGTGGGCCTTTGCTTTGCATGGCATGTTACTCGTCCCTCTTTTTAGCAAGAGAACAAATATTAAGATTGAGCATATATAAACAGTACAGCATTATTACCATTACATGACAATAAATTAATATTTGAAAAGTCATCTATATCACCTTCATTAATACAAATTGATCTGGTTGATATACCATCATGAAACCATACCATACTGTTGATGAATATGCGGGCAGTAAAATGTGCATCACCATAGTACACAATTCCTCTCAATGTGAAAGCAGTGGATATGTCATCAATTGACAAGTTTATAACTTGACTAACTATTAAATTCTCAATAGAGTCAACTGTAAACATGATTAGAGGTGGAATTTTGTTAAATGCAATAAATTTAGTAATCTCTCCCCAACACAATTGACATTTGTGCCATTGTCTATTAACTGTCATATCCCATGCAGCTCCGCCGGATTCCGACGAACTCCGCTCCGGACTTTTCCGCCGACTTATCTTATCTTATCTTATCTTATCTTCTCACGTACGTTATTGTTCTTCTCTTGTTAAATACTATTCTTCCCCATCTCCGTTTACTCCGACCTCCTTTTCTCTTCCTCCCCTTTGTTTACTTGTCACCGTACATAGCAACCTTTTATCCCTTTTATTTTCTTCTGAACTCCGGTCCTCTTTCCAGAGTTCATATTGTCTTCACGTCTCCAAGGACATGACAATTAGTTTACCAAGTATATAAACTAGAACTACAATGTCCTGTAACTCCGTTCAGAAAATCAACTTGAGTTCCTTATTTCTTACCCACTCTCAAACTTAAGGCTTTCCCTTAAGCTCATTAGTTATCTTAGTACTTAGTCCGGAACTCCGGACTAACTCCGCTCCATCCACGTCTTCTTAATACGACTTAAGGAAGTAGTGAACCTACTTCAAGAGTTGACGTCTCCACTCCTCCGAAGAACTCCGATCCTTCCGGAGTTGCACGCCTCTAACATTAACTATGATTTGAGCAAGACATGCTGAGATTGTTCCAGAAAATGAATATGAACAATGAAAGATGGCATCACATCTATCATTTTCCAGAATGGTTATGTTTTCACAATTCATACATTTAAGACAAGTTGAAGTCATTGGTTCATTTGCTTTCATTATATAATGGGCCAAATCACTTATGGCAATGCCAACTTGACCATAAGGAAATATTTTGGGTTTATCTTGATGCAATAAATGTCTGATTGTATTTCTAACTGTTTCTAAATCTGTTGTGTGATTCTTGGATCGTTTGAATCCTAAGCTCAAAATCTTTAATATTTCATTGATGCTATTGAATCTTTTTTTCCAACTTGATGGATCTTCATTCCATATTGCTAGTAATATTGTAAAGAGTGAATCATAAGCACAGCTCCAATCTTGCGCATCCCATATAAACCCTTTTGGTTCATTTAATTCAATAGTACTTGTTTTTCGTCTTTTTTTCACAATGGAAGATGAACTTACAACTTGTTGTAATTTTCATTTTTTATTTTGCAATACATTGGCTGTGGAATTTTTATGAGTGACAGTGATTGGAACAGTTCCTTTTGCAGGAACAAAGTTGAGGTTTCTGAAATCTGCCTTTTGATGTTTGTTCATAGGTTTAATTAATTGCCATGGAGAGGGCTGTGTTGTGTATTGATTTAGTTGCTCCGTGGCTTTCCATGCAATAGCATGATGAATGTTTTTTGGAATATATGACTTTCCTTTCCATTTTCTAAATTGATCAATGATAGAATTTCGCTGATCTCCCTTGACATGGTCTGGTAAGAGTCCTTGATATTTCAGTTTGGTAATCTCATCAAGCAGTTCTAATTCCCTGAATTCTTGCCTGAGATATCCAGAAGCACCACCTGTAATTACTTTAGGATCAAAGCCTTGCATGATGATAGTTCCTGCTGCAGATGCACTTCTTGATAAGCAAGTATAGTAGGATTGGTGGTTTCTACAACTACTGAGGTCGACCACATTGTTAGGACGAGTACGTCCTTGACATGCATAATCAGTCATTGCAAAATTAGGTAGTACCAACACTTGTTCTCTTGACAAAGATATCACATCATCATTGGGTAATGAGCACATGGTGGATGTGAGATGTTTTGTAATCGGCACCACATTTTCAGGAAGTCCTTATATGTTAATTTCTTTTGGAGGATTCAATAATCTGACAAATAAAGTGTCCAGCACAGTTTGTTGTTCTGGACCTATTGCACTCTGCCAACCCACAACCATGCCCTCCATCGCATCATTGTTTCTCAGCATCACTGGCATGCCTACACATAAGTCCAATCTTCCTGGTATATGATCAGAGGATGATGCATGTGGTTGGCTCCAAAGTAGTTTTTGGAGTGAAGGTTCCAATATCTTTGTGTGTCGAATAGGATCCAAAATTGTTAACATGTGATGAGATTTTCTTTTGCTATTGGAACTAGTAGTATCATTCCATCTATCTATAGAATAAAATGATGTTAATGGTCTTTTATTTTCAGCAGCAAAACGTTGAATACCAAGTTCATTGATTTTGTCTTTTTGTGCATTCAATGCAGTTACAACTGATACATTCCTGAATTTCTTTTGGGCTAATTTTGGATCATTTCGACCTTTTCCTGCGATGCGAGTGCGAAGGAATGCAATATCTTCTTCAGTACATGCTTTGTATCTCATGTTTTCCAACACCTGTCTCAGTTGGACATCATCTTTTGACTGATTGGTTTGTCTCATATTTTCACGTAATATAACAACCGTTGTAATCTGATGCCAAAGAGCTTTGCCTATAGCAGCTTCCTGATTTGCTATAGTTTGACTGGAATTGATTTGGACACCAATGGTTCCAGAGTACAAAGGAGCACCACTCATAGCTGGTGGAAGTTGGCCAAAATCTCCTGCAAATATCATATTAATGCCACCAAAGGGTTCATCATAAACACCACGTGCTTTTGCACATTGAGCACTGATTTTATACATATCTCTGCAAGATAACATTGACACCTCATCAATGAAAATGTAATCCACACCATCAAGATTGGCACGGACTTGTGCAAGGGAACGAGATGATGCTCCCTGATTAATTCCAAGAATGGAGTGATATGTGGATCCATTTACAATGGCAGCAGCACTACCAGTTGGTGCAAGAACCACAAACCGATGATTTTCGTTGTGTTTACCAAAGAAACTAGTCAATGCTTTGATGACTTGTGATTTCCCTGTGCCTGCCATCCCACCAAGATACATGCGTAGCTTGTCAGGACTGTTAATCAAGGTAGAGTGATTGGCAATGATATGAAATTCTCTCTTTTGGTCAGTGTTCAACTTGTAATCATTGATAGTTACATCAATAAGATGACGATTAGCTCTGTTTGTAGGAACAAACATATGGTTGATGTATGCTGCGTCCACTATCTTGACATCATTATATTGAAAATTTCCCAATTTATTTATGGTTGCTGTGTTTGTTGGTAAATTTTTATTTCTATCATCGATGATTTCCTTTTTCTTTGCAAGGACTGCAGCTCTCCATAATTTTGCTGATTGTACTACAGGTGGTTCTATAGGTATCAACGGTCCTATATCTGGGGTACCATCAATACAATCATCAAGCCATCCTGACCTTTTCAAAGTTCTTTCAGCTATTAGCATTTGATCCTTCCTCTTTTGTCCTTTTTGACCAAGTTTCAGGAGTATTTCTGTGTCATTATTGTCTTCATCGATATTGTTGTTGAAGTCGTCGCCGTTAAATGCAAATTCAGCATTGTGCATGTCATCCAGTTCATCAAGACCATTTGAGGTCGCCCATGAATACCTTATATCTGCAGTATTATTCTTCTGACATTTAGCAGAGAAATCATCTCTTGCATCCAAACACTCATACCGCAGACCAAAGTATTTCATGATCTCCAGCTCTCTTTTAGAAAACTCATGGTCTATAAAAGCATTATCCCATGTTTGTAATTTACATTTGAGTTCTTTGCCACTTCTCCATGGCTTGAAAAATGTTAACATTGTACAACAATAATATTCTTGATCACCACGGTCAGCCCTATGGCCAGTCAGGGGTACACCCGCAGTGCTCTGGGGCTGTACTCGGACCCGTACCCGTCACGGGTACGTACCCGAGGCCAAAAGTACGGGTATGGCACGGGTTTTGCAGGGGTACAGGAAGAAACATGCAAAATACCCCATTTTTACCTGTTTTTGGTGGTTTTTATGGTTATTGTGGACGGAATACTGGTCGGATCCATTTAGTGTAAAGGAGCACAATGTTCAGAATACTGTGGGGAGTGTTGAGAGCATTTTTTCATATTTTTACAAGCAATGATTCTCATTATATCCCTCAAAAATAGCGAAAAATACCCCAAAAATTGAGTTTTTGATGTTTCTTCTCCCAAAAAAAATACAGCCCATACCCGCGTGGGTACTGCGGGTATTCTGAGGCTGGACTCGTACCCTTAACCCGTGGTACCTGTACTCTCAACCCCTGGGGGTATTGCATACCTGCCCTAGTCAGCCCTTGGCAAAGTGTTTGGAATAAAATTAGGAACTATGAAAGGATCATCCCCTTTCATTTTGGCATGGTGGGTAAGATATTGTGGATGATTGGGATGTAAAGTATAATCATTTTCAATTTTTGTCAATTTATTAAGATCAACTTCATTTGTTTTATCAGCTATTTCTGAACCTGCATTTTTATTCAAACTATCAGGTTTTGGAATTTCATCTATCTCCATGAGTATATCATTATCAACGACATCAGACAAGTTGTCATCACTGGAATAGTCAACATTAGTAGGTTCAGTGAAAGAGTCAGACAAATCATCACAGCCTAGATTGTCAAAAATTTGGTTTTGCACTGGTTCTTTTCTGGCCCTTTTGGTCTTTGTTTTGGTGCGTCTTTTATTTGGTTCCATAGTGGCAAGACGTATCCAGTCATACAGTGATACATTATCATACAAGGCTGGTCTGAACATATAATTATTTACTTTGGAAAGTCCAATGTATGCGCCATTATTCTTACCAATAACAACCTTTTGTGCATTATTTTGGTCTTCACATATATTAGGAATTTCTTCATCAGACCATGCACTGATAACCTCTTTAACATAAGATCTCCAAAAGAATGGCACGAATTTATGACTGGTGTAGTGATCAGGATTTCCAAGGACATATAATGAAGCCATTGGAGCACCAATTTCCATTTTGGAGGTGAGTGAATTGACTATTTGTGTAAACAGCTTTCTGACTTTGTCTTTTCTTTTCAGGTCGCCACCAATCATTTCGGAATTCTTATCAAAAATACTTTTTATCACTTCAAAAATGCTATAGGTCTTCAAGGAGAATTTTGTAATATAATCTGTTATGTATGCAACTATGGCCTTTATAGCAGTACCTGATAATAAGCTGGTCACATCAGAATTGCATCATAGCATATATGTAACTTCGGGTGTCACCATGTTCATCCAAGGTTCACCATGCTTGAGGTTGAGAGCACCAGTGTTAGGTTCTACAAAGGTTTGTTGAAAGATATCATGGGGAAATCGTCGTTTACATTCACCTTTCGAATTAAGACAATATGGCTTTTTTTTGCCATCATGCCTGTTATGTACATTTAATCGCAATAAAAGATCACCTACAACATCTTGAAACCTTTGCCACCATGTTGATCTTTTGTTGTGATATTGACAATTAATGGAACAATTATATGATAGTGGATCTGGCATGACACATGTCGGTGGTTGATATTCAGGTTTTGACATTGTCTGTTCCATTTTCTGTGATACCTCATCTTTAGAACCTGTCATGAATTGTCCTACACACAAACTTTCCAAGTATTCCACTAATCTTTTCTGAAAGTCAGAATTTTCACCCATAATTTTGTCACGTATTTCCTGAGGTGTAAGGCATCCCTTTATCCACAACAGCATATGAAGATGCAAGGTAAGACATCCTTGTTCCTCTACTATTGCATAATAACCTGATGTGTTTCCATAAAGGCCAGGATGAGATTCATTTATTCCTAATATATGTTTGATGAACATTTCAGTAGTAAAGTGAAAGAAGTGGGCTCCAACAACTGGATTGTTTGCAATTAGTTTGTAACAATCCTGGGGTAGACATAGTTTAGGATAAAACTTTTCTTTGTTGTCAGCATAATATAAGCATAGTGGGTGATTGATGTCTGCAGGTGCAAAAGTGATAAACCAAGTCGGAGCACCAATATAGGATATCAGAGACCAAATCTCATTTCGCATATATTTCTTGTTAGTAATTGAACCTTTGACCTGACCAGCTACATGATCCAGATCAGAAATGAGTTTATAGCATGCTTTCTCTTCTGATGTATCTGGTTTGACTCTATCACCTCTAGATAATCTTTTAGAGAGGTCATCCAAAACAGCTGTATTGATATTCATCAGGCGATTTGCAATATCGTTGAAATTATGTTTATTAGTCAACAAATATCCTCCGGTTGTACTGTCCTTGATTTGTTCTTGATTGAATGCAATCAATGGAAAATAGGGATCGGTTTGAAATCTTTTGTCATGGTACATCAGGAGATGTCTTTTGTGCATCATATCACTGATGCTTAAAACATCCTTGTCTATGCTGCTAATACCTCCCAAGCCATATGGAAATAGGCAGGGGAACATCATAGGATATAACTGAGGATTATTAAAGAACAATTCTGGATTTCTAGCATGGCTTATGGCAAGAACACCACCATGGTCATCTATCAAGTGCTTGGTCACTCCAGCTATTAATGCCTTTGGACTTGTAATATCTAGATTATCACCAGTTACCCCACTAACAACAAAGGGACAAGGCCCATCTTCCACACCATCTTCCTCTTCATTGTCAAGTGCACTAGTGGCTTCCAGGTCCTTATTTGTCTCTGCTGGTCGATATGCAACCACAACAGGAATTCCATGATCTGGATATTGTGCTAGATTTTCATAGGAGATATCTAAATCACAGTAATCCATGTGATTCAATTTCAGCCATTCTAAAGCTGCAGAAACTCGCCTTCGGCGAACCAATAAAGGTGTTCGCTCCATGTCTTCTGGAGTTGGTCTGGCAGGACCAGTGAAAATGAAGGCTAGCACTTCATCAAGTTCTTTAATTGTTGGAGGCAATCGCTGATATATCTTTGGTGTTGGGTTTTGAAACATGATGGCATTTGCTTTCATTTTATGCATCCCAGATGACACATGAACAATACATTTGTTGTGATGAACACGGGCAATCAAAAGCTGTTCAGCAAATGTTAAATTTTGAAGTTGTGCAGGAATTTTGCCCAACCAAAGTCCATTTGCCAAAGCATATTTGGGAGTTTGTCCTTTGTTCAGACTGAGCACACATGGTTTGCATATCCATTTACATGTGTTATCTAGCACTGGACCTTTGATATCCTCTATTGGATCAGAACAATGATATCGTTCACATCTTGTGATTCCCATATTGTCTCTAGTTAATATTTTCAGATTAACCTTTGTCTTTGACAATAAAGACATGTTCTTCAATGCAACCAATTGACCGCACATGGCACACCCACTTTCTTAAAAACATTCAGGTGATGTATCTCTGCACCAGTTGCTGATTATGGTTTCCTTCAATTCAATAGATGGTGGAGGAGGAGGAAATGATTGCTCATCTGACTTGTCCAATTCTTCTTTCATTTTAGTCTGAGTTTCTTCTTTTCCGCACTCATATGTTTCTGTCATTTGTTGTCTTTTGTACCACTCTTTACACTTATCTTTATTTGATTTAATATCATGCACATGAAAAATAGAAACATGAGTATCACAAGCTGAACAATTATGCCTCATTAATGCCACAGATAGATCTTGTCCATGTAATCTTCGTAATGTCTTTGACAAATATATACCATGTATTGTTGTTATTTCTCCAATATCCTTCACTGTCAACTTTGGCAGAAGTTCATGTAAAGGCATTTTAACACATGCATATTTTTTTCTATCTTCATGTAATGTGTTGACTGTTTGTTCATCAATATGCCCCACATATTCGAATAATATGTCAGAATCATGGTGGATATTATTAGACGGTAGCATGAAAGATTGAAGAATGCTAAACTTGAATGTTGGTATTCGTTTACCACCACCAATGTAGTCATATCTATGAACGGAATTTATATATAAAGATTTAAACAAGTTTCTGAATAAATTCAAATTGAACACAATTATGTTTGAACGGCTATGCTGTATTATGAAACATATTGTGGTCCACAGCAACGTTGCATGTGATAGAGAACTAGTAATACAATGAAATAAATATGATCTGAAATCATGTCGTCTCAATAGCGATCGCATGAGCAATGCCTTGATCATTTTACAACGACATTGGACAGTGATAGGTTTGAGAAGACAATACAAAGCAAAGAGATATTTACAAGGTAAGAAATATGTTCTGGCATATTGAATAGAACGTAATTGCATATCGAACGTGCTATCTTTAAATGTAGTCCAAGCGAATAATGCATTGAGCGTCAAAGTATTATTTGTTATTTCATTGAACTTTACACATTGTGTTGCATTTATGTGCATCAGTATTGTTGCATCGCCCTGATCTGGGGCAAACTCATGTTCTATGAGTTTTCTTTGAAAAACACCCAATTCTTGGGTCAAGGTTGATATCAAAGGAACAGAATTTGGTTCAAGAGAGATATATATAAGTTGGTCTTGGTATAGTTGTGGAAATATGGTTGTGTTTGCAAGGAAATGTAGATAAGTCAAAACCGCAATGCAGACATGTATGATATCGTGGAGATTCATGTGGAATGGTGATAGTAAGAGGAAGCACCGCCCATGTATCTATTTAATTAGTTAAGTGGTTCGGATCATGAACAACAATTAACACAATTGGATTGATCATATGACATTATCTTATTTGTAAGCTCTTCCAAAAACATCATAAGGTGTGCCTGAAGCTTTATAATGTTTTTATTCAATTGAATGTTTTCGTAACATACCTAATATTCCGGTACTGAATAGTCATAGCTTTCCTTGGAGTGATGGTTATGCTTGCCACAATACGAGGGGGATTTGTTACAGTTGTCACAGGGGATGGATGAGGAATTTTTACCATCAAATAATATTGAGATATCTACTCAAATATTAAAATTATTCTTGTTGTTATAATAAGTCCGAAAATGTTGTAAAAAGTGGATAACGTTATGTTTTCGACATTTTCGGACTTATGATAGCAACAAAAATAATTTCAATATTTGAGTGGATATCTCAATATTATTTGATGGCAAAAATTCCTCATCCGTCTCCTATGTGTATCCCCTATTTAATTGGTCCATAAAGTTGGCAGTTCTGGTTTATTACATATATTCAATTTGAATGTTCATTAGCTCGAGTCATAGTAATCCAAGGTTGTTCTTCTCATGTTACCTGTGGTGGCTGTACTATGATAAACGTGAACTGAAATTAATACATTTAATTTAGACAAACAGATTTTCAGTCACCAAGATCGATGTCTTATGTGGTATCTGTGTATGCTTATTATCTCGCTCAATTGTTATGGTCATAGGAAAGTAACACAAGCCATTTTCAATTGAGCAAAAAAAGAAATGTACAGATATTGTACAGATGTAAAGAATGGCGGTAGAGGAGGACGTCGAGGGCACAGATTATCAACAGATTACCAGAAATCAACGACTGAGATAAAGTGTCTTTAGTCAAATATAATTAATACTCCTCAAAAAGAGGACTTACAGCACCTGAAATTAAGGGTCAGGGTCCAGTTTGGATGTCGACGCCTTGGGAGATGAAGGCCTCGTTTGGCTCAGCGTAATTGAGACTAGGATATTGGGAGGAACGATATTGCTCCAATCTACATCCATTGATAAACTGCCTGGCTCCGCAGGGGTCGACGACTGATGGCGTGACGATGCACACGTATTGGGACGGAATCCTATGATATTGACAAGATCAGATGTGAAATCTATAGAGTGTGATGTGCATACCCGGAGTCGGAGACTTCTTCGGAGGCTTCGCTGGCTGGAGCCTTTCTGCGATAATACCTGCTTGCTCCGATGCCAGATCCAACTTCCTCCTCTTTGCTGTCTCACCATCCTTGTGATCACCGCTGAGAGACTCCTGTATGGGTTCGGGAGGTCCATCATTGTCGTGCATGATTACATCGTCATCAGAATGCAACAACCCCTCCCATTCTGGTCCTAACAAGCCCAACTTTGCGGATTCCAGTGGCACATCATCTGACTCAGAGGAGACGGGTGGTTTAACTTCCACTGTCAATTTTTTGGATTCCGATTTCTTGGATCCGCGCAACGGCGCAATTTCGACAGCGACTGCGAGATGTCAGTGCATTATTCAGAGCAAAGTGAGTAACGTACGCATTTGAGCCTTTGATCGTTTCTTCTTTACTGGGGCTACATCCTCCTCCATCTTGATATCATCTATGCATGAATGAATAATATGCGTTATAATCTTGATATTTAGAATTTAATAACTCACCCTCAGCGTCGTCATCAGGTTTGGACTTCACGGTGTGTTCTGTGATGATGAGGAGTTACCGTGTGTGATGATCACAGACAATGAAAGTACTTACTGGACTTGTGCTTGTGCTTGTGCTTCTTTTTGTCCTTCTTGGACGAATTGTCTGCGCCACCTGAATATTCAGTACATCTATACACCGCTATGGTTGAAAATTTGTACAAACCAGCGGAAGATGTCTTCTGTTTTTTGACTGATTTTGACTTGGCTTTGCCCTTGCCCTTGCCCTGGGGAACCGGCTCTTCTGTGCAAATGTATTATCTTATTAGCACATTCACACATGTAATTATAGATCACACCTTCATCGTCCTCCGCCACATCGGCATTGACGAGGACACTATGTCCTTTACACCAAGCAATAACATGACTGATGATTTCGAGCTTTGTGGCATCCGGAAGCCCACCGAACGACCAATTTGCAGAGGTTCCGCTGTGCCATGCTGGCACAGATTCGTCGTATTTCGCCCAATCTATGATGCCAGATGTCATAATCCATTTGTCTGCCAATGCGTATATATACTCACCGAGGTCCTCTGGCATGGTCTCGGTGCTAGCAGCGCCATGTTGAATTAATGCCGATGGAGAATGCTTGCCGACGTAAAACTCTTTGAGGAGCCAATCGTCGAAGATCTTGCTTCGCCAGTCACGGGTAACCTCGTTGGCCCATTTTGCGACCAAAACCTCTGCCCAAATTTCATCCATGACGGTGTTGGTATACTTGAGGTAATCCCGAAGTGAATCGGTCCCTTCCTTATCATTTTTGACGTAGTCTGGCAAGTAGTGGGGTGCCTTGTTGTATGCGATGGCTGCTGTCGCGTAGATGTACATATCCATTTGATAAATCAAGCGACGGAGCGGTTCCTCGTATCGTTCGGGCATTTTGCGCCATAACTCGCCTTGGGCGGTGGCATCGTGAGGGTGGGTCTTCAGTACATAGAGATTACGAGAGAAGACGGGAACGGTGCCGGATTCCTTGTTGGGTGCTGGAATCTTGGGCGGGACCATGTACTGGATTTGGAAAATGCGATGCAGCTCCTGCAGCTTTTTGGGTGGCGCATCAGGCCAGTATTTGAAAGCCGCGGGATTGACAGCGGGAGTCGAGGTTTTGACGACGGGCAAGGACATGGTAGATGTAGTGGAATCTTTTTGGTGGGTGTCTGAGGGTAGAAATGAGGGGAACAGAAAACGTTGGATGTCAGGGTCGATGCCCTGGCCTATGAGGGAACTGGCCAAGTCAGATGACATGTCAACAACACATGTTCGGCATTGCATATATTGATCGGACATGCGGTGTACAAATAACATACAACTATACAAATATATATATTCTTAACTTATGACACGGCAAAGAGGCCGAACATACTTGATGCTAATATATATAATGGTATGATTATTAGCATAGATATGAATTGTCAAACACTTGTCAAACACTTGTCAAACACTTGTCAAACAGGCCGAACACTGTTCGACAAGTGTTTGACAAGTCATTTCCACGTTAATAAATTAAGTGGAATATATATTAACGTAGATACGGCTTGTCGAACACTTGTCGAACAGGCCGAACACTGTTCGACAAGTGTTCGACAAGTCATTGCTTTGTTAATAATTAAGTGGAATATTTATTAACGTAGATACGGCTTGTCGAACACTTGTCGAACAGTGTTCAGCCTGTTCGACAAGTGTTCGACAAGCTGTATCTACGTTAATATATATTCCACTTGATTTATTAATGTAGCAATGACTTGTCGAACACGTGTCGAACAGGCTGAACACTGTTCGACAAGTGTTCGACAAGCCACACGGACATTAATTAACGCATCAATATGCATATGACTAATCGAACACTTGCCGAACAGTGTTCGACACGTGTTTGGCAGGTCGTTACATTGTTATTCATTCTAAAGACAAATATGGGTGCACAACCGGGGGAGCATCATTGTCGCCGTTGTCACCTGACATGAATCCGATATCATTGATAGTCAAAAGGATTGTCCAAAATTGATTAACTCTTCTTCTCCATGACACTCATCATCTCACAACACATCCTGAGTTACAGAATACATACCGGTATATTACAGTACCATTTTGGACCCCATTGAATTGACGAACTAACATAATCTGATCTTTTAGATTTTCAATATGCCCAAATCTAGGGCAGGTCAAGGGTATGCAATACCCCCAGGGGTTAAGAGTATGGGTACCACGGGTTAAGGGTACGAGTCCAGCCTCAGAATACCCGCAGTACCCACGCGGGTATGGGCCATATTTCTTTTGGGAGAAGAAACATCAAAAACTCAATTTTTGGGGTATTTTCACTATTTTTGAGGGATATAATGAGAATCATTGCTTGTAAAAATATGAAAAAATGCTCTCAACACTCCCCACAGTATTCTGAACATTGTGCTCCTTTACACTAAATGGATCCGACCAGTATTCCGTCCACAATAACCATAAAAACCACCAAAAACAGGTAAAAATGGGGTATTTTGCATGTTTTTGAGGGATATAATAAGAATCATTGCTTGTAAAAATATGAAAAAATGCTCTCAACACTCCCCACAGTATTCTGAACATTGTGCTCCTTTACACTAAATGGATCCGACCAGTATTCCGTCCACAATAACCATAAAAACCACCAAAAACAGGTAAAAATGGGGTATTTTGCATGTTTCTTCCTGTACCCCTGCAAAACCCGTGCCATACCCGTACTTTTGGCCTCGGGTACGTACCCGTGACGGGTACGGGTCCGAGTACAGCCCCAGAGCACTGCGGGTGTACCCCTGACTGGCCATACCCAAATCTCGCAAGGAAGTTGGCTACGAAGTGTGCTGCCACATCTGTCCAGGACGAAACTGCATCTCGATGCAGACACAAACCATCCTCTGGAAAAAGGAAGGAAGTTCCTGTCAGCGCCATTGTGGATCCACCAGCAAGCATCCAAATTGCATTACATCCGGTACCTGTCCTCTATCCAGCTGTATTGGACAGAAGGGCGCAGACAATTCCATGGGTATTCGAAATGCTACTGAAGAGGAACTGGCGTTGTTGCCATCGACAGCATCCAATACACCAGAACCAAATTCCGATGTAGAGATGGAGGATGCTCCCATGAGCACGATTACACAGTCCGTCAGGAACGATCCCGTTTTCCACATCATCTTTGTTCTTGATCCCACCACCCGTATTACAAGTAAAGCCGCCGCAACCAATGATCTTGCATTCGTCAACGTTACGGTTTCACAAGACGAATATGAAACCGTCTCGCACCTCGATGGTTATATTCACAATATCAAGGCACACAAGACGCGATATTTTGTTTGCATGCAGGAATGGGTTTGTATTTTTAAAGATGTATGGAGAGTTATCGCTAAAGAATACTTCCAATTCCAGGTTTATGTTGCTATGTGAATGCACCACTGGCGGTGTGATGAACACAACGGTGCAATACGCCACTTCAATGTTGAAAACATGTTTTGGCCGGAGTTCACCCATGCCATGCTCAACTCACCGGGGTCGAATATAACATGGAACAGGTTCAAAGCCACCGATTGCGTATTTGGTGGTGTGGACATGGGAATGTCCTATATGTGAGCGTGTCAAACATATTTGTCAATTTTCCTTTTTTTTAATTCAGTTAATTCAAATATCATCTATAGTGGTAATCAATATGGTATAACAGTCGAAAACGTGTCGACATTCTTGGCCGGAATTGACGAGCTGTGTCGAATGGTTCAGGTGTGGCCACCACCAAAACAAATGAACACCGTGCATTCAAAATGGACGCAGATGCAAAACCTGCTCCATGTTGCATTGTCAACGACACACACGATGCGACCACAATCAAGGCTGCTGAAGGACGGTGAACCGTTTCCACCGATGTAGATGCAGGTTCTTGGTGGCTTCGGAACTATAAGAGAAATAAAATAAAGATCCTAACCTGTGGGTGTCAGCGTAGAAGTGACTGGATAAGTCAGTGTCGGGAATAGTAGTAAAAGGGAGGGAATGTTAGTAAAAGTAAAGCCGCCACGTAAAACTGGACTAATAACGACGAATCCGGCGATGAACGGAGTGAAAACAGACAAATAATGAAGAACCTGATGATGCCGATGATGTCGGGTATGGCGGGTCGGGTCGGGTCGGGTCGGGTCGGGTCGGAAATGATGAACAAATAACGAGAACAATGATAAAGACGATGAAATGAACTATAATAATCTAAGGGTCTACGAGGACGAGCATTTGAAGTGATTAAAATGATTCTGACTATGAGGGAAACGGGGACTAATGGTATCTTTTTTTTGTATGGTCATCGGGGACCGTTTTTATAGTACAGGAAACAGTAATCTACTTTCGGACATGTCTACTTCGGCCGATGGTAAGCTACAAAGAAAGGTTGAAATGGGGATGTAGAAAGGGGGGTTGCAAAGCAACGAGGACAGGAAAATGGAGGGGAGAAGGAATATCCAAGAAAAAGATCTAAAATGTCCTACATATCTCCGAAAGGACGAGGGGATGCATAAATAAAGTAAGTCCGAAGTCGGGGATTGAGTCTGATGAGATCCATCTTCTAGCATTGGAACTCCGGGGCATTTGAGGTTGCCGGATTTGGTCTGAGAGCGGCTGTGACGAAGCGGCATGTGTCGGGTTACATCGGTCACGTCGGGTCACATCACGTCACGTCACGTCGGGTTGCGTCGGGTTACATCGGGTTCAAATGCAAGTTGAATAGAGGCATCGGGTTCATCCGGATTCATGATATATTGAGGATACGGACTCAGAGGGACGTCGACCCTCTACACCGAACATTGCTTTGAAGCGAACGCATAGTGACACCAGTCACCATGTGTTGTTCCCAGGCGATCCAAGGCGGAATTGGGACTATATGCGCCTGAACTGCGAGGTCCCCAGTTCGCGTTGGTTCGGTCAAACCTATGTTGAGCTGCTGGCCAAGATCAGAGAATGGCGAGTGTTTTTGTTAGGTGGAAGGGACATTTACACAGTCCATACGCATTACAACAAAGAGAGCAAATCGTGGAGGTGGGATATTGTGACGACCTTCTATACTTTAGAGGAATTGAGGTAGGCAGATGCCCTCCATCTCGCATTACATGTTCACGAGTTTTTGGCATTTTCCAAGATCGTTCCAAGCACAGGGAATGCTCATGAAGACTGATGTTTGCAATCCGGATCACAGCTCCATTGCAATTCGAGATCAAGCAAGACAGCAATTCTTCGGCTTCATACGAGACACCTACGAGGGGCTGTATGCCATAGAGTCGACATTGATTGGTGGGAAACCTTCAATGAGTGTATTTTGTCGCATGGACATTTCGCTCATTGTTGATTCAAACACCAACAAAGTCAATTACTTCGTGAACGAGATCAAACGGTATCACACCTGCAGCTTGTGGTCCAACATGAAGCAAGGCACGAAATCTGCTCGGGCACCAATCGGATCTTTTGCGGACACATTTTCAGTGGTATTTTATAAATGGCTTGTCGATATTACAAATGCATACTCATATTTCTGAACTTCACTTGTACATTAGTCAACTTTAAATGTCACCAATCAGATCTCATCTCAGAGAGGCACAAAACATTTTGATTTCAATGGAAGGTACATTACAAATTGAGGGCAACATAAAGGAAATGGGCAATAAGCCACGCTGCAAGGCACACTAGGTTCATGACGAGATAGACGACAAGTTAATGAGAAACGCCCAATACCATCACCCACTGCACATTTAGGGAAATACTCTTCAACAAATCATCGGAGCGTTTGAAGGTATTGATCGTGTAACCGACCACAACGCAGGATTCTGCAGGGACATTGCCTGGAAAGTGGGGGAGTTGCTGAAGTATTTTGAGCGTGTCGGTAAAGTCCGTTTTAACTTTCCGGGCATCATAGATTGGGACTATGAATACAACCATCAAAAACGAAACCAAGGACCTTGTGTGAGAGAGAATAAAACTAACCAATGTCATGGAATGACAGTGCAGTCTTTTGGTAAGATGGAGCAGGACGTCGAGTAAAAGGACTAGACTGCACGAATTTCGAAGAGGAAGCTTCTATTGAATATGAGTAAGGATTGACAAGAGAGCATTGAATGTATACTCACTGCTAGGAGATGCATCCATCCCACTTGCCGCTGTCGTCGAGAAGGACAGAAAGTCCTTATATAGTTGTGCACGAAATTCCGCCTCACCAGTGACCATTCCAATGGCGCCAACATACCGCTCCCATTCTCCTGAAAGTAAAGCCCCCTGGATGACCTTGATGGGTTTCGTGTTCCCACCAACTTTTGGCTCATCGAGGAAGCATGAATCAACTAGGATGACAGAGGTAAAGATTGTTGGGATGGCACCGGCAACGGAGTGGAAGAAACTACGCCCAAATGCTCCAGTAGAGATATTGGTGGGATCGTCACGAGAAAGATTCGCGTACTTGCCAGATCGAACAAAGGTCACTGCGGAGAACAGCAAACTGTTATGCGATGTTACTTTGGTTTCACTGTAAAGTTCTAGATGACAGCTTACTTTTGGTTGACCTTGCGAATGTTGCTGATGACATCGCTATACTGAGGATTTCCATTCCCTATGGCACTAGACCAAGATACCATGGTCGCTGCCCTATTCAATATTTAGCATTGATTCAGAAGATAAAACTGAATAGTTACTTAATGTTGACACAGTCCTTATATGTATCGACCAACTGGGGGTCTCTTGTACCAATGTCGGACTCATCTGTGTTTGGAGAGCATATGCTAAAGCAAGGACATCAATTAAAAAAATAATATAGAGATGTAATGTACCTGGTGATTTGGTTTTGTGCATATGTGACAGCTTCTGAGTCGCTACTGGAAACATTGTCGTCACTGATATCACGAAGACGGGTAGTCTTTGTGACTTTGGACAATATCGCCTTCAATGTTTTGATGGATATATCAGAGTTGCTGATCATTTATTAATATATGAGAGACATGAATCATATGAAGTATCATACCGAAGACCATTATCTGCATTTGCTTTCTTAGAACCGAATTCGAGTTTTGCGATTGGCCTATGACATGTCTAACATATGACCAAGTATTCAATTTCCAACTCACATGAATGTTTCGTCGCCATCGTCATCCTCATCGTGTGATTGATGCTGGTTTGAGTTTGTCTTCTTCGATGGAGAAGAGAATTTACTATATAAAATGATTAAAGAATACACAAATATAAAAACATTATTTAGAGCTACTGACCTGTCATCGTCTTCCTCTGAAACATGCCACTTTTTCCCACTGAATATAAAGAATATTAGATCGCATGAACGGTATAAATTGAACTTGCAAACCTTGCTCTATTGGTGGTCTTCCTGGACCGCCTATATTACTAAAGTAAATCAATTGTATCTGAAAATACAATTGATGAGACACACCTCATAGACGAGACAGGTTTGGCAATGTTAGCGACGCTATGAACACTAATAACATCTTCATCTTCGGAGTTGGCAATACTACTGGCAGTTTAGTCATGGTGGATGAATCAGAATATTGGAATAGACACGTACACTTCTTCATCGACAGGCTTGGTGGTGGTGACCTTCTTACCCTTCCTAGAAATAACAGTATGGCCTCTGTTAGGATGCACAGCAACACATGAAAACAAATATACATACGAAATGGCACTTGATCGAGCTTTGGAGTGAGTCTTCACATTCACGGACTTCTTAGGGGCCATTGCAAAGATAAGAGCTTTAGGGCGAGGAATGAATCTGTGCGAGATATCGTAGATGAATGAAGGGTCGGATGTGGACGATACCATTGCGCTCTCATCGCTATTTAAGTACACTGAGACAGATCAAATACAATAAAGAACTCGTTTATGGAGATCACACCGGCAGGTATGAAAACTACATCTGCTGATGGTTTGAAGGAGAACTATTTGGATCATAGCACTATAAAAATGAAAAGAAATCAGGGACATTCCCCATAATGTAGAACCGATGATTGACCAGCTGTTACACTCAGCATCATCCAACAACATGGATATGGATTACTGGTATGGAGAATAATCAAACACTAAGTCTAATTAGGATTTTGGAATGTAGAACAGCTGTCACCACATGGAACTGATCATAAGATCATAACACAGCCAAATCGGAAATAGAAATTTATGTGACATATATACTCATTTCCAAACAAATACAAACATCGGATCAACTATACTGACAGTTGCATCGGAAACAAATCATTCTGAATGGATAGGGGTTTCCTTTTAATGCTGTACAATAATGAGGTCAAGCATTACGATAGCTGTCAATGTATATCCTGTCCTATAAAATGGAGAAAAACAATAAGAATCTATTGAGAAGATCTGCAACACAAGAATGCAAACACCATACAGACATCACAAGTTCATGGAGGATGAACATGATGCACTGCCATAATCTCGATGACGATCAAAAACGATTCATGATAAAACAGTCGAAAATTGCATTTGAATTTTAAATCCCACTTCCACTTTGCAAATGGACACCTATTACGATTTCAAAAGGGCATGTCAGTCCATATACCACTGAAGGCATTCATACATTCAACTCTACTTTACAGCTGAACATTTAAGTAATCTCATATCGACACAGATGGACAATGATGACAGTCAACTCGCCAATGCTACAAATGTATGTTCAAATTTTACGATGTATGCTGTGTTTCATTACATTTGCAGATTTCGAATATCAATGTAGTTCATAATGACTCACCAAATTGCTGGAAACTTACACGGCCGAGTACTGATACCACCGAGCATGAAGAACTTGTCTTAAGCTTACAGGCGATATTGGTGGCCAAAGACCTACCACCAATCACCAGCAGGTATGTTGTTCCATCACATAAATCGTAAACAATTGATATACATATATTTTCCAGACCACCCGAACGTCAAACACCATTTCTTCGTCAGAGCATCCTTATCACAGGTCTCAACATACCACTGTTCGAATCGTACCTTGACAACCTCCACATCTTACATCAGAAACTGGCCCGTACTTTCCCAGAACGTGCAATGCTGGACTTCATGTCATCCACCTATATCGAATACACTGCATTATCTATTAGCACCCGATACTTCACCGATCGCCGACATGACAATGTTTCATACCATATTCCATTCAAACACAACGTCGATCCCAAAGGTATCCTGTCATCCATGAGCAATACTCGATACTTCCATGGGACGGATAATGAGGTCCTTTATTTCAAGTTAACATCAGACGGAGGCCGGCATTGGTGAGTGCTCAGCACAACAATAGTTTGACCATTGATAATGATATAGATGACAGCTTTGTACCTGCCAGTCCGACTTGCTTCAGGATTGGTGACATTGTAGAAGTCCAGATGACGGTATCGGCGGTTTCAGTCAAGAACGACAAATTTAATATGATACTCAATCTGCGCTCATTAGCGCTGATCAACAGCAAGTTTACCGAGGTACCAGACATATCTAATAATTCAATGAATAATAACTAATGTACATCCAGAATGCGACGATAGGTCGAATGAAGGCACCTCATCCTGCTCTCAATACAATGACCAGGATTAATATCAAACGTAATGTGGGTTATGTCCAGTTGACAGACGATGGTGAAGATGTCATAGAAACCTGAAGACGTTTGACAAACCTCAGGATGAATGAAACCGATTAACATCCATTATCATTACGTCGTACACTCACATGTTTGCAATCACACATCATAATCCATGAATACCAATTTTATATGATATTATTTTCTGCAATACGTTCACAAGTGAAATAACAACACAAATGGTTTCAACAAGTGACTAGATATCTGAGTATTATTTAATCATATAAAGTCCTCATCAGTTTCCTGTTTGCATTATTAATATATTCAAAGCACACGTTAAATTTTAATACATCACAAAAATGTTTGATATGTTGTTTATACAATGGTTTGTGCAAGGGCAATGCTGCAGATTCATGCTGGGACATCTGTCGAACGCTTATCAAATGGTGTTAGATCCGGCCTGTTCACACAATTATTCACTGTTTGCATTATCAACAATTCCAATGCACATATTAAATCTTGCTACATCACAGATACATCCAGTATATTGTTCGTACAATTGTTTCTGCAAATGCAATGCTGCAGGGTAATCCTGAGACAGCTGCCAAACACTTGTCGAACAGTGTTCAGCCTGTTCGACGAGTATTCTCTATTTGCATTATTAATAATTCTAATGCACATAGTACATGTAGCTACATCACAGATACATCCAGTATGTTGCTTATACAATTGTTTCTGTGAGGACAATGCCCCGGATCAAAGCTGGGACACCTGCCGAACACTTGTTGAACAGTGTTCGACCTGTTTGACAAGTACCCACTGCTTGAATTGTTAGTAATTCTAATACTCATTGTACTTGTAGCTATATCACAGATACATTGAATACAATGTTCATACAATTGTTTGTGACAAGGCAATGCTGCAGATTGAAACTGGGACACTGGCCGAACACTTGTTGAACACTGTTCAGCCTGTTCGACAAGTACCCACTGCTTGCATTATTAATAATTCTAATACACATTGTACTTGTAGCTATATCACAGATACACCGAATACATTGTTCTTACAATTGTTTTGGCAAAATCAATGCCTCAGATTCAAGGTGCACACACATAATTCCAATGCATCCAGCAAAATATGTGTATCTGCAGACACACATTTCACATATGGTTCATCCTGTGTCTACCACACAGAAAATATACCCAGGAGACTCATTGAACACTGAACACTGTTCAGCCCATTCACCTCATCTATATTTCAAAAGGTGCACATTACACTACCAATGCAGTCTGTTATGTCAATAAAGCTGTCAAGCAAAGACATTGCAACACTACCTATTCCAAAATTGGCAACTGTGATCTGGGAACCTGTGATCAAGCCGCCTTATTGTTCTTGCTTATTGGGACACCAAATTCTCACAGTTACAAAGTCAGCAGTCACACGGTTTCAAAACTATTCCCAGGGCTTCAAAATTATTCCCACAGTTTGCAAAAATTGTTCCCACGGCTTGGCAAATTGAGTTGAAAAATCCACCGTATAGAATGATTCCCTTATAGGGACTCGTAATTTATGCAATTGTAATGCTTCAAATGGAGGCTTGGACACTTGTAGCATGGCTTGTCGAACACTGTTCGGCCTGTTCGACAGGTGTTCGACTAGTGCATCATTAATAAACTCAATGCGCATTTTAAATCTCGCCACACCTCATATAGTGTACATAACTTTATTTATGCAATTGTAATGCTTCAAATTGAAGCTTGGACGCTTGTAGCATGGCTTGTCGAACACTGTTTGGCATGTTCGACAGGTGTTCAACTAGTGCATCATTAATAAACTCAATGTGCATTGTAAATCTCGCTACACCTCATATAATGTAGATAGAGTACGTATCATGATTTATACAATTGTAATGCTTCAAATGGAAGCTTGGACACTTGTAGCATGGCTTGTTGAACACTGTTCGGCCTGTTTGACAGGTGTTCGACTAGTGCATCATTAATAAACTCAATGTACATTGTAAATCTCACTACACCTCATATAATGTAGATAGAGTACGTATTAGTGTTGCCGAAGTCCGGTTTGGTCCAGTTTTCGGCCTTTTTGGTTGAACCGAAAACCGGACCCTCAGTTCAGTTCGGCCCCCCTGCTGAACCAGAACCGGAACCGCATGGAAGTGTTCCATGTGATCCGGTCTGCGTTCCGATGCAGTTTGAACCGCGAACCACCTTCCTTCACCCTCAAATTTCCTTGCAAGCTGCAGCACCACATCAATTGACGTGGGCCTGGGGTTGCGAGGAGTTGGGAGGGTGGGGAGGAAGGGGGGGACCGCCCGCTGCCATGGGTGCTGCGTCGCTGCCGGCGCCGTTGTTGCAACTGCTGCCATTGCCGTGGTTGCTGCTGCTGCTGCTGTCGCCGTCGCTGCTGTCGACACTGCTGCTGCCATAGCTGCGCTGCTGCCACTGCCGCTGCTGCTGCTGCTGCTGCTGCCATAGCTGCTGTTGCCGTAGCTGCTGCCGTTGCTGCTGCCGTTGTTGCCGCTGCCGTTTTCGTTGCAGCCGTGGCTGCTGCCACTGCTGCTGGGGTTGCTGTGGGGCTGCTGCCACGTCCACGCTCACGGGCGTCATGGAGCTGTGGGGGGTGAGTATAGATAAATAAGTGAAAAATAAAAATAAAAGGCGACGTATCTTAGCAGCGGGGGTGGGCGCACCACTCCCCGCTGTGTCCCGTTCTTGCTACGGTCCCTGGTTCCCATCGTGGGCGTGGTGTGGGCGTGGGCATGGTGTTGGCATGTGGTTTTGGCATGGGCGTGGGCAGGCGAGGGCGAGGGCGTGGGCATGGGCGTGGGTCGTGGGGGGCTTCTTTGTGTAAGAAAATGTCAGTAAAGTATGAAATAAACTAACTACTTACCAGTGTTGCTGTTACTGTTCGTTGCTGTTGTGGTTGAGTCGAATCTGCATGCATTCACGTGTATGTTTAAGGTCACATGACCCAAGTTCTCGCAAGTTCATACACAAAAAATTAACATAAAAATTGAATATTCTAGTATCTACCTACAATGAGTTCATGGTTTGGACCCGGTTCCAAGCCGTTCAGAAATTTCTGAAGGGCCCTGAACCCCGCACCGGACCTGCGGTTCAGTTCAGCCAAAGTTGCTGAACTTGGACTGAACTTAGGGTTCAGTTCGGGGTTTGAACCGGGTTCGGATCGGTTCCAAACCGGACTTCGGCAACACTACTTCAATGATTGGATAACCTGTTGTATCTGTTACCAAAGTTTATTCTCTTGAGCATCCCTTTAACAGTCTAATATCCTTAACAGACCATGTAAGAGTACTCTATTTTCCACCCTTTTCCATCACTGTCTATGGAGCAGGACTATCCATATACACCTGGTGGTCCTATTATTAATGATATTTCCAAACTTAGGCCAAGCAATCACCAGCTTTCTGATCTGATGATGATAAGGTTGAGTTTTATAAACCACTTTTTGAAGCCATGGACCTATTATCTCCAAAGATGACAACATACATCCTGGAACTTTCACCAGAATGCATATTTGTTTGAATCCCTTTTCATTTCTTCTTTCCATCTATTTTTATTACTTTTCTGACCATATTTAAACTGTTGCCTATATGAACCCATCTATATTATTATAAATTGGTTGTTGCTCTATATTTTCTACTCATCCTAGATATTACTCAGCTACAGTTCTGACAAGATTGAAGATCCTCTATTCATTTGCTTTCATCTAGGTCAGTAGTAGAGTTGCTTTATAAAACACCACTTGAATGAGTTATTTCAATCTGTGAGCATTTATATGGAGTTTGTAAGGGGACATCCCATTCTGACTCCAATTCCAGTTCTGGATAGCTCATGTAGCTCAATTCAAGCACCATTGGAACCAGTTCCAGTCCCTGCATCTACAGTATTGTATTTTGGTTCAGTCTTTTCATCTCTTTCATAATTGTTCTTGCTATTCATATGTACATACATTCACACCCACCATCACTACCCACTATTCCACCCCCCTTATTTGGTACTGTATAGTCATGGCTCCCTCCAAAGTGGCTGTTATATTTTCCACTGCCCTACTGGGGTTCCTTTAGGTTGGTACAGTTAGGTATTCCTTCTTGTACATATTCACCTTTGGATCCCGTTAGTTTGAGTGATAGCCTCAACTGCCTTATAGAGTTTGCATACAGTCCTTTCACTTCTTGGTTCCACATTATCTTTGCTTATCTGTAATAATAGCTGACTGGAATCATGTTACCTTGCTTGCAAGATTACTGAGTTGTCTTAATTGAAGCCAGCATTTGTTGCCCTCACCTGATGGGCTCAGTGACCTCTCAGGTGCTGGTTGTACACATATGCCGAGTCATGGAGTGTGAGATCTTACTGTCACATTTTGTATATATGTCACTTGACACATTGTCTAACCACATCCAGCAAGGTTTTCACCAAAAAGTTGGCACTTCCTCTAGTTTATTTTCCACAATATATTTAATCTAGCACCTGATATCTAAGAACCTTTAGTCTCAATCTGAATTGCTCATGAATTAATAATATCACTGGGTAGAAATATTTTGAAAGTTGTATAATTGTTAAGGATCGCTATTGTCTTAGCAGGCTCCAGCAACAATGAACCAAACAAGAGTGATGAATTGTGATATGGTGTGAGGTTATTACAAATGGGAGTAAGAAGGGGGAGGAAGTGTCTGGGTAGGTAGTGGTCGGGGGAAGAGTAGCTAGACTAAACTTGTAGACTACGACTACAATTGTCATGCTTATATACAACAGGAGTTCAGGGCAGGCTTCTTTGTCAAGGCTCGTGGTGACGGTGAGGCCAAGTTCTGAGATGAACGGCGTCTTCGTTGTCATGGTGGGATATGCATGACATGACGGACCCAATCAATAACATTGAGGTTGGAAGAGGATGAACTGGAGCATGAATCGGAGCGAGCTGTGACAATAACATAAAATTACTATTAATTCACCTGTGCCCTCATTCATGCCAAGGAATTGATACTGGATTAGAAATATTTGCCATCTCTTAAGTTGTGCTATGGGTTGCTATCATTTCACTCCAAAGCCAAGTTTTGTTCAATTACAGCTATATCTTGACAGCCTATATTTCTCAAGTTTTTATCAAGAGTAGTCTCACAATCTTACTCTCAATATTGATAACTCATATACAAGAGAAAATTTAATATTTCACAAATTATTTACACAATTAATCTCCACAATTACTCTTAAGTATGTGGGGTGAGGAAGGGGGAAGTGTGAAAATGAGGGGGGGAGGGGTGGCAGAGAGAATGGGAGGGGGAATGGGGGAAATGGGAATGGGAAATGGGGGGGAATGGGAATGGGTGGGGGAAAGTGAGAGGGAGGGGGAATGGAAGTGGGAGTGGGTGGGGGAAAGGGAAGGGGGGGAGAGGGAAGGTGAAGGGGAGGGGGAAAGTCAGGGGGAGAGGGAAAGGGGGGAGGGGGAAAGGAAGAGGGAAAGGGTGGGGGAAGGGAAAGTGAGAGGGAGAAGGAAAGGGGGGGAAAGGGTGGGGGAAGGAAAAGGGAGTGGGAAGGGAAAGGGAGGGGGAAAGTGGAAGGGGGTGAGAGGGGGAAAGGGAGGGGGAAAGGGGAAGGGGGAGGAAGGGGAGGGGGAAAGGGAGAAGGAAGGGAAGGGGGAAAGAGGGAGAGGGAGAGTTTGAGGGAGGGGGAGTAAAGGGTTAGCAGGGAAGGGGGAGAAGGAGGCAGGGGAGGGAGGGGACTTACAGGTGCTGGCCCCCATCGCCGTTGCTGCTGCTGCTGCCGTCATCGCTGTTGCTGGCCTGCTGCCGTTGCCATTGCCGCTGCTGCTGCCCTGCCGTTGCTGCCGCTGCTGGCGTGTCACCGTTGCCATTGCCACTGCCGCTGCCAGGTTGCTGCTGTCGGGTTAACGACTGGGTGTCATGATGTGTCTTGTGGTGGCCTGGCACGTGTGGGTGCCATTATAGTCAGTAAAATCAGTAAAAATTATAATAAAAAACTTACCTGGACAGCGGGGGTGGGTGCACCACCCGCTGCTGCACTCCCCATTGCCATCTCTGGCTCCTGTGGTTGGCTGGTGTCGCATGTGTTGGCGGTGCATGGGCGTGGGTGGAGGTGGGCGCTGAGGTGGGTATGGGCTTGGTTGCTGGGTGTCGTTGGTCACCGGGTGTGGTCGTAGTTAGTAAAATATATAAAAAAGTAATACAAAAGCTTACCTGGGCAGTGGGGGTGCACCACCCGCCGCTGCGCCCCCCGTTGCCATCCCTGGCTCCTGTGGTTGGCTGGCATCGCGTGTGTTGGTGGTGCGTGGAGGTGGGCGTGGAGGTGGGCATGGTGTGGTTGATGGGCGTCACGGGTCGTGGGCGTGGGTGCAGTTGTTTGGGCATTGGAGGGGTCTGTCGTTTGGCGTTTGGTGTGTGCGCGTGGGTGGATGTGGGTGTTGTCGCGTTGTTCGCATTGTTTGGTTGGTTGGCTTGTTGATGATCATGTGATGGACTGAAATGGTCTGTGCACCAAACAAACCTATATAAACTCCCAAAACTCAGCTATCTATTTCGGGGCAGCGCCCCAATTAAGTAGATATACAATAAATTATATAATAGTATTAAAATTTTTACTCTACAATTCCTAATGGAATCCGAATGGATTCCGAGTTGAGTCCAATGCAGAATAAATGCTAGGACTTTACTCGGAATTCCATAGGATTCCTCGGATTCCTAGTATTCTGCTCGGATTTCACTCGGAATCAGCTGGGACTAGGAATGCACTAGGAATGAGTTTATAGGGATAATTCTAACAATTTGGCTTGACTTGAAATTCACTCGGAATCCACTCGGAATCCTAGGAATCCGAGCATTCCGATCGGATTCCACTAGGAATGTGTGGCTCAGTGTAAAGTGCTCCTTGTCATGATCTCTACAAAATCAGTGCTAGACTAGCCAAAGCTTTGAATATACATAACATCCCATTTGGTGGAATTAACATGATATTTGCTGGAGACTTTGCTCAGTTGCCACCAGTTGGAGGTGCACTACATTTTCATTCATGAAGTCTCAATGCTGTCTTGTCATGATCTCTACAAAATCAGTGCTAGACTGGCTAAGGCTTTAAACATACATGACATGCCATTTGGTGGAATTAACATGATATTTGCTGGAGACTTTGCTCAGTTACCACCAGTTGGAGGTGCACCATTGTATAGTGGAACAGTTGGCACTCAGATCACATCAGCCTTGACAACACACTCTCAGGAAACTGCAATTGGAAAAGCACTCTGGCATCAAGTGACCACAGTGGTGATTCTTAGAGAAAACATGAGACAGAGGACACAAACACCTGAGGATGCATTGTTCAGAACTGACCTTGTCAACATGCACTATGGTAAATGTACTGTACAGGACATTCAATTTTTGAGATCCAGAATTGCAGGCAAGCGTTGCAGCAGTAGCGCTAGCCCCTAGGACCCTGGAGACCCTTAGCTAGTAGATTCCCTTTCCTGTAGTAGCTTAGTCATCCATCCTTGGGTTTCCTCAGCTTTCCCCTCCCAGCTGCGGCTCCCCCTGAGCTCTTCCCTGAGGTCCGGAGATTCCCCCTCCAACGTGGTGATGAGAGAGATTCGAGCCACACGACCGTAGGACCAGATCTCGAAAGGACCAAAACACACAATTTCGAGTATTGAAAGAATTCAACCAGGAACCCAACAGGACGCGCAAACGAAGCGCAAAGACACATCAGAATCAAACACTATCTCCTCGCCGTCTCATTTATATCCGTCTCGTTTATTCTGTTTCTCGTTGTTCCGTGTCATTTTTCACTTTCAATTTTGGTTCAGATTTTCACGCGCCTGAATTATTATCCCCGACAACATTCTTCTATTCATACAATCTGTCTAGCTACATGACTACGCCATGGCACCAAAAACACAAAACCCGAAGACCAAGAAGACTGAAAAGGAGCTCCACGCAGAACGCGACGCAAGGATTCTCGAGCTGCAAAAGCGGTTAGCGGACGAACGCGAGGAGAAAGAGAAAAACGCGGAGAAAAGGATGAAGGAAAAGATACGGCAGAAGGAAAAGACGGCACCACAGACGCTCCGTCGCGCCATGGAAGGTACGCACCTCGAGACAACAGCCCAGGACTCACCAAAGGCAGAAAACGCGCGACCAACCACAAACACGACGCCATTCGCGTCCCCCACTCGGCCAACCACGTCCCAAGTCCCCACAACATCGATAGCACCCCCATCAACCGTCTCGCAGGCCCCAACGCCATCCACACACACGCCCAACACGCCGCCATCGTCCAATGCACCCGCCAAGTCACCACTTGCCCAAACGCCGCTGCTGCCGCATATGCAACCAACGGCACCCCAAAATGCAACAGAGATACCCGGACTTCAACACCAACGCCCAGCCCCATCCCCATCGACTCAGAAACAGCCAATGCCAACGCTGGCGCGCCCAAACGAGACCCAGCCCAGCCCAGCCGCTACTGCCACGTCACCAGCAACGCCCGCACGTTGAGAACCACCCCGAGACCCAACGCCATCGCCCAACGCAACCGCCACGTCATCACCAACAACCACGAGTCGAGGAACGCCCCGCATCGCAACGTCGATCCCAGATGTGTCGATAAGGCCCCCACCGCGTCCCCAACGCCCAGCCCCATCTCTGTCAACCCAGGAACAGCCGACGCGAGCGCCCGCATGCCCAAACGAACCCCGGCTGAGCCCAACCGCGACCGACACGTCGACCACGCCCCAGAATGCGCCGCGAATGGCCCCAGAGACGCCCCAAGCCCCCTACACGCCCCAAAACGCGCCGCGAGCACCCCCACACACGCCCCGTACCCGAACGGAGCCCCAGGACATGCGCCCCAAAAAGCCACAGCGTGATATACCCCCCCCAGTACTGCCGTTAACCCCCATTTCCGTCTCCCAACTTTATAGTGTATATAAACGTGATTTTTCTGACCTACGTACAGGTGCTCGACCGTGGAGCAGCACACGCCGCCGCAACCGTCGCCTGTTACCCCAACGCCACGCCCATCACCCGTTTCCCAACCCAGTACAGCCCCCTCGCCAACCAGTTCCCACCGAAATTATCCCACCAATCACACCGCCCCCACAACTTGTCAACGCAGGTACTCAGACTATGGAAGATGAACAGCCGACAATTTTCCCTACATCAACATCGTACGGTCCCATCCAGTCATCAATAGCGCTTGCCCTTGGTGTGGCCATCCCCTTTGCGATTGATCGATCATGGGCTATAGCTGAGCTCGCATGGGGCCCAGGAATTGACTCACGGTACAGTCTCTTAGAGCTTCTCCCCCCAGATGTGAACATTATGCTACATGTTCTCATGGAGATTGTACACCCTCAGCGTGGCAACCACGACCCGCTCTTTGGACCCCTCTTAGCACCAGTGATAGCGAGGATAGTAGATGAGTGGGTGGATTTTCAGGGAGGATGAGATTTTCAGAGGCAGGAGATGTGTGCGAGGGCGCACACCATTGTGGAGGGGGGTACCTGCAGCAGTAGCTGCTAGCCCCTAGGACCCCGGAGACCCTTAGCTAGTAGATTCCCTTTCCTGTAGTAGCTTAGTCATCCATCCTTGGGTTTCCTCAGCTTTCCCCTCCCAGCCGCGGCTCCCCCTGAGCTCTTCCCTGAGGTCCGGAGATTCCCCCTCCAGCGTCCAGACCAGCCCAATGTTGCCTCTAAGAATTTTAGAAATGTTCCTATCATCTGTGGCATTCACTCACAAAATGATCAGATCAATCTTCTTGGATGTGAAAGATTTGCTTCTGACACCAACCAGAACTTGACCAACTTCTATTCTATTGACAAGTGGGGAAAAGAAAAGGAGTCTGGTGTGAGAAGCAAGTCACAATCCAAATCTAAAGCAGTACATCAATGCAGTGACATAGACTTTGATACACAAAGAGAGATATGGAAAGTGCGACATGCTGCAACTGATAACTTTGCTGGAAAACTCTCCTTGTGTCTTGGTATGCCTGTGATGCTTCACAACAATGATGCCACTGAGCTCTGCATTACCGAAGGACAAGAGGGATTTGTTGTTGGCTGGCAGTCAATGAAAGCAAGTCATGGCAAAAGAGTACTTGACACATTATTTGTTGAACTAGACAAACCTCCAAAGCTGGTGCAGATTCCAGGACTGCCTGACAATGTAGTGCCCATTGTAAAAAACAGCAAGACAATTCAATGTGTATTTCCCAGTGACCTGAAGGAATCTATTGAGAGACAACAAGTCTGGGTGCTACCTAACTTTGCAATGACTGCTCATGCTGCTCAAGGAAAAACACGTCCATTCAATGTTGTGCATTTAAACAGTTGCTTCAACCATATGTCCTATTATTCTTCATTGTCTAGAAGTGCTTCTGCTGCTGGAACTGTAATAATTCAAGGCTTTGACACTAAAGTGATCACTAGAGGGTGTTCTGGATATCTTAGACAAGAATTTAGAGAACTAGAATTGCTTGATGAGATTACAAGGATTAGATATGAAGGCACTTTACCTGACCACATTGATGCTGGTACATGCTCAGTTATGCTTCGAAATTTTCAGCAGTGGAAGGGAATTCACTATGTTCCTGCCAAAACTGATACTGCTATTAAATGGTCACCAACTGATCCACTACTATTGGCTCATAGAATCCCTGACAGCCCATGGCAATTGGTTGAAAAAGGCAAAGGCAAACAGAATGCAGCTGTAGTTGCAACTTCATTTGTTCCAGCAAAAGGCTCAGTTGCTATTGGTTCAACCCAAAAACATTCACTGGACACAAACAATGAACCAGCAGCTAAAAGGCCTTGGATCACCAAAGACCATGTCAACAAAGGATCAACAAGCAAGCAACAGGTCATTAACTCTCCAGCTGGACTGATCTGGGATAGAAATGACTACAGCTGTGCATATGACTCATTGTTGGTGATTATATTCCATCTGTGGAAAGACAATCATGTGGAGTGGTCTACAGTATTCAGAAGCATGAATGATCACTTGAGCACATTGTCCTATGGCTTTTCCGAGGTGTTGCACAAGAATATGGCATTTGAACAGCTAAGAGATCACCTTAGAACTACACTGCATAACATGAATCCTACAGACTTTCCTAGAGGAACAATGGGCATAAGTGTGGCAAATCTGGCTATGGAGTTGTTTAAAGTCAATGACATTGTAGCCTCTTCTCAACATGAATGTTCTCAATGTGACTTTGCAGAAGAACCCATTGATGACAGACTAGGCTATGTGTTACATGCTGATGACACCATTAAACAGTCTACCATGAATTGGGTTGATACCTTGTCACAGAAAACCAATAGAAGATGTCCTGATTGCAACAGCAGAATGAATCAAGTTGTATTTTATAATGAAGCACCACACATTCTTGTGCTAGAGTATCCATTCAAAAATATTAAAACCAGTCATAGACTAGAATTTGTTTCAGAGACTGGCACAAAGACATTAGAACTTAGAGGCATTGTATATCATGGTCAATATCATTTCACATCACGTATTATTACTGCACAGAAACAAATATGGTATCATGATGGGATGATTACAGGCAACTCTTGTTCCAGAGACACTGACCTTACACAACTTTCAGACCATGATATCAGACACTGCAAAAATAGAAACCTTGTACTAGCTATTTATGGTCAGAGTCTTTGAGCATCCTCCTTGAGGTCAAGCACAGCTGTCTTCATGTGTTCATCTGTTGTGCAACATTCAAGGTCATGGAGAGGTAGGGTTGAGCAAATGTGAGTTAATTGTCAGCACACTGTTTGGGGGCAGTTGTGTTTGGCAGTTGACCTGTTGCTCCCTGAGCAATTACTTCATGGCTGAGAGTGTTGCATGATGGTGCAGTGCAACACAGGGGAGATGGTAGGTAGAGAGGAGGTTGATGAAGACTCAAGACACTCTATGTAGTTGTATTTTATGCTAATTTATGTGTTGCAGAGGTGGGAGGTGCGTTTATTAGATCAATATGCAATATGCAACACATGCCATGTATCTTATGCCATATGTAACATGCTTTATGCAATTTTCTTAATTCAGCAAAGAAGTGAGGAGGGGGAAAAAAGAACTCGTTCATGCCATGTGCAACACTGGCCCACTAAACAAGTAACTGAGAACAGCAGCTACTGTGTGCTCAGTTTAACCAGGTGCAGCATTTGCTGGATGTCTAGTTTAACTTGGAGCGATTGCTCAGTTTAACCAGATACAGCACTTGCTGGACATCCAGTTTAACTCATAGCAGTAACTGCTGGATGGTCAGTTTAACCAGGTGCAGCACTTGCTACACCTCCAGTTTAACTCGGAGCAGCAGCTGCTGTACCTCCAGTTTAACCAGGTGCAGCAGTTGCTGGACCCCCTGTTTAACTTGGAGCAGTAGCTACTGGATGGTCAGTTTAACCAGGTGCAGCATTTGCTGTACCCTCAGTTTAACTATGGCACATTCCTTTTGCTCCGCAGCTCTGTCTGCAGCCTCCTTCGCCAACCTGGCCTGCTTGATCTCGGCCTCACAAGTCTTCTTCTGCTCGGCTTCGTGCGCCTCGCGCACTTTTTGCTCCACCTTGGCTTGCTCCTTCGCCTTCCTCACGTCTTCTCAAGCTTTCTTCGCCTTGGCATGCAACCTCGGGAGCAAAATCTCCCCGCCCCATTGCAACGCCTGCTCATCCTCTATGAAGTCCAACGCCATGATGGCGTCCCTCCGCATCTCCTCAACTTCCTCGCTACTCTCTATCGGCCCGGTTGTTCGTTCAAACTCGAGATAATTGTACTGGTTGATCAGAGGTAGTCAGCGAAAAGGTTAGCGCAGTTGTGATGACTTACCAGGAGTTCTTCGAAATCCTGTCCCCACACAATCCACTGTTCTCTGGCAGTGCCCTCCGCTGGTTTCGCGTCCATATGCATCTTGAGGGCCTCAAAGGCAGTGGTGATGAATTCGGCCATCGGGTGTGTCATCATACGGATTGGTGGTGAAGGTCAAAGACGAAGGTTAGCAAACATCGACGTGTCGCTTCTGTTTATAAGTCAGACTCGCACGTGACTTTCCCATGGCCCACGCGATTGACTGAGGACAGTCAAGATTTCAGTAAGGAGGAAAAATGATACGCAGTCTCTCCCTTTGGGCACGGAATCTCTCATAGGATCCAATTCTACTTTCTCTACAACTCTTCCATGTCCCGCGTACATGCGAAACATCAGCGCTGCCCACGACTTGCGCGACTTACGCTGATCGATGTGTGCGTGACTGCGACATTTTCGCTGTATCTTAACTGCGCAACCCGGTCTCAATACGCTGAAACACGACCATTAAACACGTCCTATACGTTCGGACACCGAGTCCAATACCAGAAATCTAATTCATCCGGTTTATCTTCTTCTTTTTGCCGACTTTCATGTGATATTCGCCGTTATTTCAAATCCTTCGCTATTCCGTTCCTGTTTCGTCACTTTCATGCGATATCTCGCTGCGTTTCTATTTCACTCATCCACCCTTAAACCCCTATCCCTTTAGAATATAAAAAATGTCTTGTAGTAGCAAAAAGAACGAAGAACCCAGTTCTCCCCTCTCCACTAGTTTGCGTCTTAAGTTTAAAGATCCAGTCATTCCTACTCAAATCTGCGTCTTTTCTCGTTGCATACTCTCTGCTATCGTGACCTAAGTCATAGCGTAGAACCCTCATCTCATCGCGTCATCACTGCGTATCGCGCTGTCATCTAGGACACCCAGCTAAGCCTTCTGATTCTTGTTTATCACTGCGTTGCGATATTGCGTTATCTCGTGACTCTTCGCGTTTGTTTATTTGATCGCGCATATTATCACGCATTATCGTGTTATTGTCGGGAGTGTCCCAAGTCCCGTTCGCACCTTTGCGACATTTTCATCTTTTATTATCTCTTTATCCGGGGTCATAGACATGGAAACCATATCATTTTCTAGAGGCTGCCCCCCCCCCCCCCCACCTATGAGGAATGAAGTAGATCAATGAAGTAGTATGTATATTCACCATCAGGTCACCAGAGAGATGTATATGGGGTCAGATTTGGCAAGACTCAACAAAGTTGCAGTAAAAGATTTCCTACTAGACAAATACTATATCAAGTAGGGATTCATATGTACAACTTGCAGGATTCACATATCATAACTGAGGAAAGGCTCCACGCAGTGTTTGCCGACGCCTGTCCGGATGGTGATAGTATGTCCCATACCTTTGTCTGGAAGGTGAAGAGACGTCGGGATTGGGGGAAGATAACTCGCTGGGGATGTCATTCCCAGACAAAGTCCCAAGATGACTTTCAATACCGTAGTCCTCGTCACTGTCCACGTCCTCAATTAACCAATCCCCATCATCTGGTAAGATAATCACGCCGGAGGCTCCATCAAAACTCAGCTGGTGGTTTAACCGAACAGGCCTTGACGACGGAAGCGAACGATGAGACAGGCCAGGATCCTCCCAAGGTTTATCAGTCAGGTCAAGTGGACCATTGAATTCAATGACATTGTCTCCTGATATTGAGTCGTTACTGCCAGCCAACTGCCGGGATGCCTGTCGCGTCATGCTGTAGCGGTTTCGTAGGGTAAGGACCACAGCCTGACCAGCTGCTCTTGCAACCCTCGTGTGATTGTTGACGAGGCTTTGATCATTTTTCAAGGGCAGCCACGGTTCAGGTAACACCCCGTTCAACGCGGGATGACCATATCGTCGCTTGCCCGTACTAAGCGAGGATTAGTAAAATCTCAAAAGTGCAACATCCTACTAACTTTAGCACCCCGCTATACCAGTTGGCCATGGGTGGTTGGGACTGGAATCAAGCATCAAGACGACTTCACAGACAAGAATGCAAACAAAACAAACATAGTCTGTTCGCTCGTCTCCCGGTGCCACGTACAGGGTGTCATCATTTGGGGCATAACGACTTCTGCTGAGATTGCTGTATTGTGTTTACAGCATGCACCTCTACTAGGGACAAAGCCCTCACCTCTGGGACCATGTTACTGGGTGCCCGGTACGCAAACGGATCACATCGGCAGTTTCTGTGCCTCCCTCAACCTCAAAAACAGAGCTCAAGCTCACGAACTTGCTCAATGGTTTGAAGGTCTTATCGATGTACCACGACCAAAGCAGTGTCCCAATGAGTAACGGTGCAAGGAGAGTCGACAGGATGTAGGATTTCTTGAGAATGAAGAAGCCCATCATGAACAACAGAAAGATCATGACACCCCATATCAAGCGAACAAATGTGATAGGCCAGGCTTGTCCTTGAGATTCGTACGGCTTGTAGAACACTTTGGTAGAAGGTCAATGGGCTGCTACACAATAAAATCAACACCACTGACCAAATAATAATTTGTACTTGTAAACAACATAGGCCACACCGAAATAAATGGCGCCGAAGATGACAATAAGGGGATAGACCACGCTGTAGAGCAGAGTGATAACAAACATCAGTATGGCTTGCGGATAAACGACCCCATAATTAATCATCGGAGGTGCATTTAACTCTGCAAAGTCTGCGCAAGTTGTGTGAGCATCGACAGCGTGAAAGGCGAACCTAAGATACTCGCCCCGAGGTGACCTCGTGAGAAACATCAAGTAGAATTGGCGTGGTATGATAACCCCAAGATTCAAAAGTTGTAGCGGCATGATCCCAAGTCCTATAGATTAGCTTCGGCAACATTACATCAACACGACGGCCATGGACCCACCTTGCAAAACAACGTATGAGAGGAAAAAATACCTGGACAGCAAGGTCAATGAAGGTGGGAGATCATTTGGAAGAGGTTGCAACCTAGCTCGACCAGCTTGGAGGGCGTGTGCTAACTTCTCGGGGATTTTAGCGGGTGAATTTGCCAAATCCCGGACGAGCTGCCAATAGGTGCTTGCCACAAGAAAGATGAACACCACACTCATCAGGAGGAATAGAAAATATCTAGACTCAAATCCATCACACTGAGCGGTCTGAATGATGGATGGGGGCATACTTTTTGAGCAAAGAGTATTCAATCCAGCTACGAGCCCGATGGCCTTGGAAATAAGTAAACGCTGATATGGTAAATCAGCCAAGGTAACGGGAGCAAAGATGGCGAGCAACACCTTCTAAGATGAACGGAAGTATGGCATTTAACGTTATCATTGCCACGGACGGCAGGAAATTTTGCACGATTGCCCTTATTTTATCATTGCTGTCAATCAGCTCTCCCAACCATGGAATAGATTTCTTGATTTCCTGGTAACTGAGCAAACCAGCCAACGCTGCTATTGGAAAAACCCAGAAGAAAAGGAGAACGCCCATGCAGGCAAGAACAATAAAGTTCCGTATCCGCACGGAAGAACGCGGATATGCCATACTAGACCAGATAATGTCACGAGGTTCCGGGGCAGGGTATGTGATGCATTGAGACGAGTCCGGAGCATGAGCTGTTTGGATAGCAATTTGCTTCACACAAGGAAGTATCAGTACCTGTTCACCAAGCGAGCTTCAGAACCTCACTGCACTCGACATCTTTTCAAAGGTCACGAAGGCAGTACGGGTAGCCTTGAACTTCCCCGTCCGCCTCCTCTTCTTTACCAACTCATCTGCTGCTTTGAATTGCGCCTCCAAGTGTTCAAGTGCATCAATTTTCGGCTTCAACCACCCTGTACGTATTGTCGGCCGTGCTTGATGCGGCACTACAAGCCTCCCGGACTGCGCCTCCAGGGCAACATCTGCATCTACGAGGAGAGGCATGGCGGTGTCGGAGGGATCGTATGACTCCACCGCAGTGCCAGGGTTGCCGACGTATTTCACCCAAGAAGACTCGAGGGACAATAGGGCCTTGGTCCTCCTATCTATCAATCTCTGCAAAGTCTCCACTTCCCTACAAACAGTGACACTTTCCACCCTCAAACCCATGTTTTCAAAATATTCAGCTAGAGGCCGTTCGCCCTGGAGGTGATTTGGAAGATCCGTGATCATTGCGGTACGTGCAGGAATGGAGTGTACAAGCTCGAGTGAGAACAATTGGCGAGAACGGATAAACCTCTTGTAGTTTTGGTGGATAAATCGCAATGAAAGAAGCGTGAAGAGGTAGGTGAAGAGCAAATGAATGGAGAGATACGAACTGGCATCGCTGATTAGATCCAACCAATCACGCGGTGGGAGAGGCAGGTCATCAGGAGTAAATGGAGGCCAGTCACGGTCGTCTTCACCATCTTGGACTATGTCAGCATTGTTCTATGAGAGGATGAGTCTATCCCACGTCCAAAAAAGGATATCTATCACCTTCCAATTGATTGGCATGAGAATGGTGACCGCAAAGATCGAACAGACGGAAAAAAGGTAAAACGCCATTTTGAAGAAGTTGAGCAACTATTTCGGTTTCCTGTTCGTTATTATTGTAGCCGATATAAGTTTCGGATTCATACCACAGCAGCGTCTAAACCAACTATCTGTAACACAGTAAACTCGGAGATTTTCATAGTTGGCAGCACCCAACCAAAAAAGGCTTCATGAGCATGGGCTTCGTGTGGAGAGAATGCTTGAGTCAGGTGAATCACAGAGTCAATAGAACATAACCCAAAGAACAAACCCTTAAGCTTGGTACGTGGGGCAAACAGAAAGGGCCATCTTGTGCGACAGTAGGAAAAGAGTAAAAATGAACATGCCCCAATCGTGCTAGAAAGCAAGAGCTGGGTGGTGAACCAAGGACCTTCAAATTTGTCTAGAGTAATAGGTAAGCTTGCGTTCACGGCAGGTAAAAACCCATAGGCCTACAGGTCGGAGGTGACCCGGGGGGGAGTTCAGGATTATCGACAAAGTTTTGGTTTTGCTTCATCGCACAGGAGACGCCAAATAATGAATAATTTACAGCATTTACTTGAATTTAAAATCCATTGTGTACAACCGTTTTATCGTTTCTAATCACACTTAACCTCTTGAAAGGCGGCCAGTGATGGCTGGGTTGAGGGTAAGATGAGGATGGCAAAAAGCGGCCGGCCCTGAAAAACAGCGGCGCGGTCCTGTTGTTATATGGTGTAAAGTACATGGGCGCGTTTGAACGCTAAGGAGCTAAGTGGAAAAGGGAAGAAGAAAAAGAGGTGAGGGGTGAAAGGGTGGGGAAGGGGAAAAAAGGAAAGAAAGGGAAAGAAAGAAGAAAGGGTGACCGTAGGGATGGAAAAAACGTGACTATGGATGAACGCCGGCATGGTGGGGGGCGAGTTGAGCGGCAAGAAGGACGGGATGTTGACGGATATAGATGCGGAAGGTGGAGGAGGCCCAGCGCCCAATGGCTTGAATATGGTCTAGGGAAACGCCATCCTGTGCCAGGGCCGTGGCACCACCGCAGCGCATGGATTGGCCAGCGATATCGGAGGGAAAATGAACGTGCAGGCGAGTAAGGAACCAGGAGCGGGTAGGCACGGACCCATCGCCGCGAAGCCAGAGTTGGGGGTGGATAGGAAAAAGTGCATCGCGGGAGACAAGATAAGAACGGAAAGCAAGGGCGGGGTCGTGGGGACAGTCGAGCTGACGGAGAACGATGCGATTGCCCTCAAAAAGGGGGTCAGCCTTGTGAGTGGGGAGGAAAAAGGAAACGCCGCCATCGGGGAGGAACGAAACAGAGGTGCGGAGAGAGAGCTTGCGGTACGAGCGTAAGGCGGGATTGTCAGGCCAGGTGAGCTCGCCAAGCCACATGAGAGCATGAAAACCAGTGAAAAGAATGGCAAGGAAGAGTAAATCGTCGTGAGAGGGGGAATCGGCGTAGAAAAGAGATACAGAGGTGAGATCGTCGCGGGAAAGCGGGCGTTTCCGAGTCGTGCCAACGGAGAAGCGCTTGGCACAACCCCGAAGAGCACGGGTTACGAAATGATGGGAGCGGTGATGGCGAACGTCAGGGTAAAACGATTCCAATTGGGAACAGATGCCAGAAAGATAAGATTTTACAGAGGAAGGCTTAAGAAAATGGGAGATGTACACGACATAGAGAGAGAGAGTATTGGGGGAGGGGTCAACAGAGAAATGGTGAGAGGAACAGAAATGGAGATAAGATTGCAAGGCGGAGTTGTACGACAAAACAGAAGAGCGATCAAGGGCAAGGCCCCAAGCGACAGAGCGCTCATGATAGAGGCGCTCACGTGTCCAGACAGGCCGACGGGGCTGACGGGATGCACGGGGGGTGGGGTTCATGAAACATCAGCCCCCAGCGTCAGTCGAGGGGGTATAAAAGGGGAGGGGGTGCAGGGAAACGGCAGCGTGATTCTCAAAGCGTGAGAGGGCATCGGCGACTTTGTTGAGGTGGCCAGGAATGTGAAGGACGCGGAGTTCGGCATGAAAAGAGACGAGGAGGTCGACGCACGTAAGCAGGAGAGGGTCGTAGAGGGGACGGGCACGAAGGGTGGTGAAAAGGTCGACAGAGTTAGAGTTATCAGTAAAGATGAGAACACGACGGGGCGGCGGGGAAGAGGAGGTAAGGGCCCAATGGAGGGCGGATGTGACTGCGAGGGCCTCCCAGTAGAAAATGCGGTCGACGGAAGGATCAGTGGTGGGGCACTGAAAGCCGCGAGAAGCGGAGGGACACCAAAAGGCGAGGCCACGCAGGCACGCATCAGTGTAAAGGACCATGTCGGCTGTGACGGGGTGCCAAAGCTCGGAAGCCATGATGTAAACACTGGGCAGGGAGAGGGCGTGATCGGCGAACCAGAGGAGTTCACGGGTGAGGGTGATGCTGACCCAGAGGAGTTGAAAAGGGCGAGATTTTCCACGCATCTTCTCGTAGAGGGTAGACAAACCGGGACGTAGCAGGGGAAAAACATTCAGGGCCCAGTTCATCCAGCCCGCGAGACGCTGAAAATCGTGCAAGGGGTGGCGAACGCCAGGACGGGCAAAGGCGCGAATGGCATCAATGAGTTCGGACAGTTTCCCTGGTGGCATGGATATCGTCATGGCATTGGGATCAACGTCGAAACCAATGATGGTAAGGGTGGGGCCGAAGAGTTGTTTCGGTTCTTCGTGCGGCAGGCCAAGTTCATCCCACAGTTGAAGTAACTTTGCCTGTTTGGTAGGAAAAAATTTCTGGTATGGGGCATACCAGGTGAGGTTATCGGCGAATTCCCAAGAGAACGTGTCGTCGACATACGCGAAAAGGTCGCGTAAGAGGCGGATAAAAGTAGCGATCCAAAGGACCAATCCCATGAAGGAACCCCAAATGCCGCCGGCGCCACGGTTACCAAAATTGTTGTTATGATCAATGTGGCGCATGTTGTCAATGGTGACGACCTGTTTGATTTGCCACAAAAAATGCATGGGCAGACGACGGTAAGCTTGAGATACGTCTGACTTGAACACGACTAAACGAGTGGAGGGGGCGTAATCCAGACGAACACGGCGGAGGGCGCGGCCCAGGTGGTGCAGGGTGTCGAGGGGAACAGCTACTTTTTCGCGAGGAATGAGGGAGTTGAGAGAAAAAGGTTCGGCACTGTGATCAACGACCATCCGAAACTTGGTGCTGTGAGGTTTGGGCACGACGCCAAGGGGGATGGCGTACATGCCAGGGAGGAGATCAGGACCAAAAGGAGGGGAAAAACGGTGGAGGGAGATCTCAAGGTCGCGCTGGGAGCGTAGAAAGGAGGCGTGATCCTCGGAGCGGACAGGGCGAAAAGAATTGTCCCAGGTATCAGGGCGGTCAATGGTTTCGGTGATAGCCCAGGGCCAAAAACCGGAGATGAGGCCTTGACACACAGAAAGCACAAAAGGCTGATTGGGGTGAGTGGAAAGGTGGCGGCGGAAAACGTCGACGTTGATCGGGGTCACAATGCGAAAAAGATGAGGGTGATCGCGGATAGTGGCAAGAGCAGTGGAGTTGCGAAACTCATTGTCAGGAGGTCGAGGGAGCGGATGCATATGTTCAGTAGCGTTGACAAGCGTGTCGTTGAGAGAGAAATCGGAAGACCAGACGAAATGCCGGAGATAAGTTGGAGGTAACGAGGACGTGGGATCAAGATTGACGACGTGATTGGGCGCAATCACCAGCGGTGTGTGCAGGGGATTTGCATTTAGAGCAGATGTGACGGTAACTGCAGGTGGTGTTGGTGTTGGGACAGCGGGACTCGTTCCATCGACGGCAGGGATCGCGTCGTTTTGGATCGGCGGCCCTGGATCTGTCTCCAGGGGGAGATAGAGTGGGGTTCTGGATCCACAAGGTGTATAGGTCGTTGAAGCGCGATGATTGGTTGAGGAGGATGTCTCGTCGTTGTGCGCATCGAATTCGGCAGGCTTTATCAAAATTGATGACCCGAGAGTGGTGTGATTCGGGGAGTGCGGCGAAAAGCTGTTTGATATAAGATCCATATCCTCGTAATTCTTTACATCGATGGGGGAACACGAAAGTGACTGCGTCATATGCCTTTTCCCAGGCGATAACCCATTTTCCATGGGTATCGACAATTCGGGTTGGTTTGGAGTTCCCGACCGTGAATTCGACGTCTTCGACCTTTTCTGTTCGCTTTTCATCATGTGAGACACTGTACCCACTCGCGAGGACATGGTCAAGATTGATTGATCGTCCGGCGAGAAGGTTGTCCCATTCCGAGGTTGGGAACTCAGGACATCGAGGTGAATTGACGAGCGAGGCTTTGGCGAGTTTAGGGTCCCTAGAGATGTTCTCAAGGATTTGAAGCGTTTCCTTGAGATCGGCCTCGAGATCTGGTGGATCGAGTTCATCGCGAACGACCCAGGGGAGTGCTCGTAGATCGATCCTTGGTTTTTGGGATCTATCGTTGTCGTCCTCGGGAATGGGGCTCCTGGCTCGCTTAGTCGATTTAGAAGGTTCCTCTCTGATTTGGACTGAACGCGGCGAATCAGCGGGGGATGGTGATTGGGATGTGCGCAAAGGCAACTCATGCCCGAGTCCCTGCCCTGAATTTCCTCTGACTGCGGCAGTATCTCTGTCTCGCTGGTAGTTGTCAAGGATTTTAATGTATTCGTCGAGTGCGGTGATGAAAATAGCATCGTCGAATTTCCCTGATTTGATAATATCTTGCAAAGAAAGGTATGCTTCGCCTTTGGTGAGTTCCCCAACTCTGAAAGAATCGGTGACGCAGAGGCATCGTTGAATTGTATTCGAGTCGCGTGGGGTGAGCCCAGTCGACTGAGTAGAGGGGGTTTGTGCTTCGTACCCCGCTTGCGTGTTGGTTGACGCTTGAGGCCTCCCAGTGAAAAGTCTGCCTATCTAGATACTTTTAGGTAGATTCACATCCATGAAAATATAGTTTAGGAATTTAAATAGATTTCTGCACCCTGAGTAGAAGTTTCGCCATTAAGATACATTATTGCCGTTTTCAGAAAGGTTGTCACATCACGCGTAACACGCGACTTTTGTCACTCTGGCACACGAAACATCGGTGAGCCGTTTCTCATCCAATTCTCAACATTTCCGTCTAATTCTTTCTGTTCTGTCATCCCCTCATCCCTCTCCAGGTGCACAACCAACTTTCAGGCCCCATTTCTCAAGTATGGGCACGATCAAAATTTGGGCCTTGTCACCCTCTCGGAGAACATTTCTGGTGCATCGCGGGGAGATACCAAGCTGGAATTGGGCCGAAATAACCCAGGTATGTCCTCCCCAGATGCCCATGTAGTTTTTGTGCTGAATCACTTGAATTTTCACCGTAGGAAAACCCAGATGTCACCCAACGCCGCCCTGACGCTGTGAGCGTATCTGCATTACCTAGTGGAGAGATGTTGTCCAGGAACTATATGGAACCTTTCATGGTATGTCTACCCCAGGTGCATGCGTCGCCATAAGCTGACCACACTCAGTACTCGGCTTTACAGGTGGCTTGGAACCTCTGTACTACACTATCCACCTCTGGCCATTTTTCTCGACATCTATCTGTTCGGTTTGTGCACGGCTAGTCTATTATTTGTATACGAGACCTGTATGATGTAGTTTTTACCTGAATAATGATCCCTTCACTGTTGAACTTGACACTGCCACATTAGGTATCCAAAGCCAACGTTGATCTTCTGAAACGACTCCGAATCACTATGCCGCGAGGCAAACGAATCTCTGAAGACCTACGCTGGGCAATTGTTCAGATGGCACCCTGTGAAGATCTCGACAAAATTGCCACTTACACTGGCATAAGCCGACGACAAGTCCTCAGGATTCTGGCTCAACATCGCTCAACTGGCCAAGTTTCTAAGCCATTGGTGGACCAGCGGCTGATCGGAAGGCGTCGTCATTTGACCTCTGAGGAGGTTTCAGTATGTCATCGCTTGAGATCGTTGATGTATTGACCAAAATTCCCATCAGTTCCTCCAAGGTTGTATCAATGATAACTGTGACGCGTACCTCGAAGAACTTCGCGACCAGCTCCAGCTGAGCACCCAGAAATCAGTATCCTTATCCACGATATGGAGAGCCTTGCACCGTAGTGGGCATACTATGAAAAAGGTCAGTTTCCTTTGTTTTTAGCTATTCTAACTGACGATTTTGATAATTCTACACAGCTGACGAAGGTAGCTATTGAGAGGAGCGCTCTGCTGCGTGCCGAATATATACAAAGGGTTGGCCTTCAGTATCAAGCCGAGCAGCTAGTATTTGTAGACAAGAGTGCCTGTGATCGGCGCACAACGTACCGGGGCCGCGCTTGGGCGATTCGGGGCCAGCGTGCTGTCAGAAAAGCCTTTTTCATTCGGGGCAAACGGTATTTTGTTTCTTTATCTATTCAAGATCAGTAGCTAATACCAGTGATTCAAGATATTCCATACTTCCTGCCATTTCCCTCGATGGGATATTGACCGTGAAGATTGTCGAAGGGCCATTCAACACGTCTCGCTTCGCCGAATTCATCGAAGAGCTGCTCGAGCGGATGAATCCTTTTCCTGAGGTCAACTCCATCATTGTAATGGATAACTGCCGCATCCACAAGTCCAATCTAATTGCCGAAATGATCGAGGAAAGGTATGTCATTGATCCTGCTTCCTTGCAGGTACTCATTGGATTATAGGGGTATGCGAATTGAATTTCTCCCCCCATACTCACCGGATTTCAACCCGATTGAACTGGCGTTCTCGGCAATCAAGTCCGACATCAGGCGGAAGGGCAACATAGTGCATGCAGTGATGGAAACACCTGACCAGCAGGCTGAGGTCTTTTGCCAACTGTGGGAATCGGTGCACACAGTGACAGCAGACGATGCGGAGGCTTTCTATCATCACTGTGGATATTTGTAGCTACATCTGGCAAGACTGATGGAGGAATATTTTGTTGTACTGTGTAATTGTGCAATTATCAATGTCTTTTCTTTGACATCTGTTGAGGGACTTCATTGCTTTGTAACCTTTGTGGAGGGTTGAGACCTTCATCAGAAAATCCTTGTTTTGTTTGGGTAAAATTGTACATTGATAAGGATTATTGAATATGGCCTGTGGAGCTGGACCCTAGTTTGCTTGTTAAGGGGAGGAGCCAGGCACAAGTATCAAAGGGCATCACTGCCATTCTTTTTCAGGGAAAATGAGTTGGCACCAAGGCCTACCAGCAATACAACAACCAGCTCATCAATGGGAGTTAGTATTCCCTGCTTTGAGTGAAGTAATAGGGGGTTTCACGCATCCCCAACTCGGCCCCAACTTCGGTCCGACTTCAAACCCAACTTGAGGTCCTTTTTGGGCAATTTTTTGTCAAGTTGGGGCACAAGTTGGGGCACGAAGTTTGAAACGAAGTTGTACTCGGGAGCACGATTTCAATCCCCAACTTCATGTGTCCCAACTTCAGCCCCAACTCGACCAGAATTGCCTAAACGAGACTCCGCAACTCGGCGAGTTGGGGCAAAGTTGAGGCAAAGTTGAGGCTTGAGTTGGGGTCGAGTTGGGGATGCATGAAACCCCCTAATGGTCTATGATGGCAACACAGGATGTTCAAAGGGCATCAATGCTGTTCATAGAAAAGGAGTTGGCACCAAGGCCTACCAGCAATACAACAACCAGCTCAACAATGGGAGTTAGTATTGCCTGCTTTGAGTCAAGTAATGGTCGACGATGGCAGAGCAGGATGGTCAATGGGCATCATTGCCGTTCAGAGAAAAGGAGTTGGCAACAAGGCCTACCAACAGTACAACAACCAGCTCATCAATAGGAGTTAGTATTGCCTGCGTTGAGTCAAGTAATGGTCAACGATCACAATACAGGATCATCAAAGAATATCACTGCCAGTCATAGGAAAGGAGTTGGCACCAAGGCCTACCAACAGTACAACAACCAGCTCATCAATGGGGGTTAGTATTGCCTGCATTGAGTTGAGTAATGGTGTTTGATCGCAATACAGGATCGTCAAAGGGCATCACTGCCAGTCAAAGGAAAGGAGTTGGCACCAAGGCCTACCAACAGTACAACAACCAGCTCAACAATGGGGGTTAGTATTGCCTGCATTGAGTCGAGTAATGGTGTTTGATCGCAATACAGGATCGTCAAAGGGCATCACTGCCAGTCAAAGGAAAGGAGTTGGCACCAAGGCCTACCAACAGTACAACAACCAGCTCAACAATGGAGGTTAGTATTGTCTGCGTTGAGTCAAGTAATGGTCTATGATCGCAATACAGGATCATCAAAGAGTATCACTGCCAGTCATAGGAAAGGAGTTGGCACCAAGGCCTACCAACAGTACAACAACCAGCTCATCAATGGGGGTTAGTATTGCCTGCGTTGAGCCAAGTAATGGTGTATGATCACAATACAGGATCGTCAAAGGGCATCACTGCCAGTCGTAGGAACGGAGTTGGCACCAAGGCCAACCAACAGTACAACAACCAGCTCATCAATGGGAGTTAGTATTGCTTCCTTTGAGTCAAGTGATGGTCCACGATGATATCTTTGGTCTCTTCCATTGGCCCAGCTACTTTTCCACCTTGCATCATTTTATGTTTTGCCTGGTCTTCCTCTCTTCACTTCGCAGTCAGCTAATTGCCTCTGCTTATGACTTGTGGCCTTACCAATTTTCATATTCAACCGACACACACTGTCCCATCTACATTGAAATTTCATCCACCCTGCTCATCTCAGTGCAACTCAGTCTCCCATCATTCATGTTGTACCACCCCCTGCTGCTGTAGTCACCAATCATGAAACCCCAGCCCCTTGGTCCATTTCTATGTGTCCTTCATTTATCACCTATTTTAATCCTGCTCTTACATAAAGGAATTGAGACAAGGTGATAGGCAAAAAAATCACAGAGGAACACCCAATCCTGCTGCTGACCTTGATCGACATGGTGGTTCACCCCTCCAAACTTCCTGTATCACTCATTGCCAGGATGGCAAGATCTACACCACTAGCAATGCACCTGCAGTGGTGTGAATGTTCCTCAATTGGTTTTTGTTGTAATACCTGCTTTCCCTCTACTCAGTCAGCCAGACTTGACTAAGATCACCATTCAGTTACAGTGAGGTCGTGGGTGATCATGGCCCAACATCTCACGCACGGACCCCTCATTACGTCACAAACACAAATGGCCAACAGCTAATAACTTGAGGTAGCTGCAGCTGGTAGCTGGTCATCAGCCTTAGCTTAGCCAGACCTCGGCTAAGCTAAAACTGGCTAGGCTACTGGCTACTTGCCTTAGCTGTGGTAATACTAGAGCTGGATGTATTATTCCAGGTACTTTGTAATTCAAGGGACCCATCATTGATGCCAACTTGTAAGGCTCCAGGTAAGAATTCCCCACCCAGGTCAGTGACATCAACACAGTAGTTGTGTTCAAATTGTTTGTCCAATAATCCATAGGTCTTAACATATTTATGCTCTATGAACACTCCATCCATTCCATCCTCACCATACATAAGGCAAGCTGCCCCATGATTGCCAAGATATATTTAATTTTCAATGATCCCAACTTTCTGCATTCTGAGAAACCAAACAGCAACACTATATTGATAACTACAAGTCTGTTGAAGACATTGTAGGACTATCTACACACATACTAGAAAGAAAATGTTTCACTACTGCCCATTATTTCCCGTTGGCCCTCTCAGCCTTCTTGATATGATCCGTGTCCTTCTGCGCAAACTTGAGAATTCGTTTCGCGATTCCAATTGGGATATTGCAAACGGTCGAGAAATGGGTGATAGTCTCATTAGCAAGACCTTCACCGGCAAGCTCGTGGATGCACCTGAACCCATTCGCCCGGATGGCATCAGTATACTGGGAAAAATTATCTCCATCGACGCCCCAAGCACTGGAGTCGAGTGCAGCAAGCCAAGTGGGGATGGCTGGGAAGACATTGGGGATGTCATCGAAATCTACGCTGTCTGAGCTGGGGATGTGCGGCCCATCACGTCGGGAGCGAGATGATTTTTTGGGTACGGCCGATGGAGGGGTGTACGGGGAATAGTGGTGCCTCGATCCACCATATGGAGGTGGCATCTGAATGATGATCGGTTGAGCCGCACCGCTTGTAGCAGCAACTTGAGCGGGTTTCGCATTTACGTGCCGGCGAGAGGAAGCATCGCCAAGCTTCAACTGGACAGGTGGCGAGATGGTCAAATCATACGAGCCGTTTGCCTGACGTGGACTACAATGAGTCTCGTTAAGCAATAAATAAACGGGGGACTCACGAGAAGCATGCCCCAGAGACTTAGATCAGTTATTTGTAAGGTGTAGTGATGGCCCTCCGGATATTTGACACAGGGTTTGCCGTCGTGAAGAGGACATTTGAGGTTCTCCGTAATCTCGGCAATGTAATCGGTGGATGTCTTCGACATTTTCTTCCCCGATTCGGTGTTGTTCCCACTCTCCTCATCTGTGTCCACTCGTTTCTTCCTCTTGGCCTTCACCTTGTCCAAGCATGTAGTCAGTCCAGTACATAGTATTATCAATTGAGTTATTACCTTGTCCTTCTTATCGTCTGCCCGTCTCTTTCCACCCTTGCGAGACGTTTCGCGTTGATTGACGAGAATAACCTGAAATGCCTTCTTTTTACCTTTAGCCTTAGCCATCTGATTCAACTCTGTCCGTGCGGCATCGAATAATGCAGCAAGTTGAGTTGCTTTGGTGAGTAGGAGAGGTCACGCCTTGGCAGTCCATGTGCTAAACTTATAGGCCACCTCGAGTTCAGAACGCCGAATATCCATCACATCGGCAACCTCGCTACAAAACATACTCCAAGTGATGTCGGATGAAAAATTTTGTACGTCGGATGCGGTCCTGATAGGGATATTGAATTTGAGGCAGAGAACTTCTGTAAATTAGCGTAAGTGTAGGAAATATGTGAATAAAAAACCAGAAAACCATCGGGTTCGGAATCAGCATCAGAATCCGAGCTGAAGCCTTTGACGACGTCAAATTCTTCATTGCGTTTTGTGTCCGCAGCCCCAGCTGGCCCAAGAAGCTTTTTGACAAGGATGTTGACATCATCGGCGTCTTGCTCATTGTCGGAGCCAGGAGGTGGATTGTATACCTCGTCGCGATCTAGCACTTCGACATCCGGCTCCGAGTCGTCTAGTCTGTTGTTGTCGCGCACTTTGTAGGCTGGCGTTGGTTTGGGACGTGTTCGAGGACGAGGGGGTGTAGGGCTTTTGCCAGCCTCAACTGGCAGGTCCTTAGGGACAGGAGCTGCCCGGTGTGCTTTGGGACCTCGGCTTTGTTTTTGTCGAGCGTTCCCCATGCAAGTCGCGATGAAGGATGAAGGATGATCTTCGGCCGTTTCCACGGTAACACACGATTTGATTTGGCTCTCAAGCAACAAATATATTTATATAAGTACAGTACATGTCTCATATACGAAGGATAGACCAGCCATGCAAAAACAGAACAGATAGATGTCGAGAAAAATGACTGGAGGTGGATAGTATAGTACAGAGGTTCCAAGCCGCCTGTAAAGCCGAGTACTGAGTGTGGTCAGCTTATGGCGACACATGCACCTGGGGTAGACATACCATGAAAGGTTCCATATAGTTCCTGGACAACATCTCTCCACTAGGTAATGCAGATACGCTCACAGCGTCAGGGCGGCGTTGGGTGACATCTGGGTTTTCCTACGGTGAAAATTCAAGTGATTCAGCACAAAAACTACATGGGCATCTGGGGAGGACATACCTGGGTTATTTCGGCCCAATTCCAGCTTGGTATCTCCCCGCGATGCACCAGAAATGTTCTCCGAGAGGGTGACAAGGCCCAAATTTTGATCGTGCCCATACTTGAGAAATGGGGCCTGAAAGTTGGTTGTGCACCTGGAGAGGGATGAGGGGATGACAGAACAGAAAGAATTAGACGGAAATGTTGAGAAGTGGATGAGAAACGGCTCACCGATGTTTCGTGTGCCAGAGTGACAAAAGTCGCGTGTTACGTGTGATGTGACAACCTTTCTGAAAACGGCAATAAAAAACATTGCTATCAATTGCTGTCTAGGTGCATCCCTGCCACCCCGCCGCTCATACCGCCCATTCTGTTCTGCGCCCCCATTCCCCATTCCCCAGGATGTTGTGGGGGATGCTGTTGGGTGCACTATACGCTGAGGTTGAATGGTGAGTGAATCCATAAAGGGCTCGGTGGGGTGTACACGTACCTGGGCCATTTTCTTGGCGGTTGCGGGGTGTGGACAGCGGGTATATGTGGTCTTGAGAGATTTTTCTGCAATGGCACCCACGGCGACACAGCCTGGGATGGGAGGTTAATATCTGTACAACAACATACACTAGGGACAAGAGCTCACTGATTGTCTCACAGGCACTACTGCGGCCACCGCTGCTAGCCTTGATGCCGTACTTTGCAAGGTATGTGTAGTCTGCGTGTGATGGCTGGGGAAAGAGGTCTACTCGTGCGGACGCTGGTCCTCGTTTTTTTATGAGGAGGGCGATGGTCGGGCGTGTAGTCAAAGCATGGAAACTGTACACTGAAAGGGTCATCCGTGGGTAGGCCATAGGTCTCGGCTGCATCGTCTTCCGAGTACTTGTCAAATCTGCACCAAAAAAAAAACAAGAGTAGGTGGTAGGTTTAACCCAAGGAAAGCGGATGGGGGCTTACGCACTTGCATCGCCATCTCCCGTTATCTTGGGCAGATAAGGCGCGGTTATCTCTCTATTGGCTAGTTTCTCCCAGTCGACCTCGCGGAACCATGCGTGAGCAAAGACATCACGCGCCATGCCGCAGGTTCCCGTACCGCTTCGATGGGTCGCTTTCCATGAGTTTTAGTATGAGATCCATAGTGTTGTCATTGAAGGCTGGCCAGCGGATGAATGCGGGCCTACGGGTGATTTTTTCGTATAGGAGGACGGGGTTTGCTTCTGGTTGATGATATGCTGGGAGAGCAGAGAGCATCTCGCAGAGTGTCCACGTTGTGAGTGAGCACCGTTTCACGAACCCGAAATCGGCTACTTTGATGTGTCCGTCGTGGTTGAGAAGGATGTTTTCGGGTTTGAGGCCTCGGTAGATGATGTCAAGGGAGTGTAGATAATGCAGAGCAACTGCGACTTCTGCTGCAAAAAACTTTGCGACAGGATCAGGAAATCGCTGGTTGGTGGTTGGTCTGTATGCAATTAGCTTAAAAGACAAGACAATAAATATGGGCACATTCGAACGTCGCAGATGGGTAAATGACTCGCCACCAGGAACAAAGTCCATAACCAAGGCAATGCTCTCGCCGCTGGTTGTGACCCGGAAGAGTGTGCCAAATGTGGACATTGCATACAGGGTTGTGACAGAGTGGCTGCAGATGAGAAAGTCGACGAGGGTGTTTGGCTGCAGGGACATGAGGAGAACAGCTGTGATGGTCTTGTGGGAGGGGAAAGATGCGCCAACAGGGATGGGGGACATGGGAGTCAGGAGCAAGGGGGAAACGAATGAATAAAAAAATTCCAAGTCCAAAGATGATGTCATCTGCACTTGGGCAATTTTGTTCCGTTTGCAAAATATTTTGTCGCAAGAAAGGAGCTAGCTATGCCTTTGTGAGATGTATCGTCATTTTTAATCGTTGTCTTTTCACTCGGAATGATTTTACTGGTTGTATATAGATATAAAAGGATTTATATTGTGTAAAAGTATCTAACTGGATTATGCTAGACGGGGTTTTCACTGGGCTTGAGGGGTGACACGTTGGACCATTGAGTTTTACGATATGAGGTACGAAAGATGTAAGCAAAAATACAGGGATAGACTAGCTACGAGAAGAAAGCACTGTAAGTATACGGAGAGAAATGGGTGAATGGGATCACGTACGCAAGGACGAGAGGAGAGAGCTCTGAAGTTTTTTCTCTCTTGCTCTGCATCCTTGATAAAGGATGGTGTTTGAGGGAGCATAAAGTCCGCTCAATATGTGGCAAACACGATTCACCACCACAAAAATGGTGGTGATGAATCTGGGTCAGAGACCTGAATGAGGTCCAGGGACGCAGAGTCCAGGGACACGGATGTCCGAAGTGGGGAGCGCGAGGCACGGTTCAAGGCCGAAGATGAGGTAGCGTGATTAGACTCGTGTAAACAAAAGTTTAAAGTCGATTAAACTATGTTTACATTAGTCTAATCGTCCGACATCACCTTTGCCGCTCCATCCGGCACTGCTCTCCGCAAGCCCGGACTCTACAGTCCCAGACAATTGGAACCCCCGGATCTCTACACGATCCATTCCTCGCCGACCTGATGACCTAGTCATAAGGTCCTTTGGTTCCTGGGCGCGTGCACCCCCTTCTTGCCCCTTTTTCAAGGAAAGAGAGAGATTGTTGGACCTCAATTTTCTTCCTCTCTTCCTTGACTGTATTTCCTTTCGGTCTACATATTATCATCCCTCCTATCGTAAACTCAGGACGAATCATGCGAGAACTGAGCAACAAGGCATGGAAGTGGAGACTCAAGCCACTGACACGTCTAGCCTTATGCCTCTCGACGCCGACATCGTCAATAAGTGTGTCGAGATCACAGAGTCCTTCCGTATCAGAGAGCGAACCAAAGTCGAAGCCTTCCTCGCCCTTCAAAATGTTATCAAAGATGGACACGTTAATGAAGTTATCTTTATCATGTCCCTCGAACATTACCTCAGGATGCTCAACAACTACGATAAGGACCGAAACCATGCCGCACACCAAGGAAGAGCATTATTCACTCAGTTCAATCGATCACCTATCCGAGACATGCCCCCGAGGTCCCCACCTCCGTCAGCCATTCCCGACAACGAACCAAATCTCACTACTTGACCGTCTAAGCGACCCAAAACGCCTTGCTCTGACGATGAAGACAAAAAGTCTTCTCGCCCCAAGCTCAACCTCAAAGCCCTCCCTCGGGTCATTCGGGACGAACTCGATCCCCCTGGGATCTCCTCTGATCTCCGAGAAACCCTCACTATTCTCAAGAATATCTCCCGCGATCCAAAGACGGCGAAGAATTCACTTGTCATCTCACCTCGCTGCCCAGAATTCCCTTCGTCTGAGTGGGACAACATCCTCACTGGGAGAACCATCAACCTTGACCTCGTTCTTGCTAGCGGTTACGCCCTTTCCCATGATGAAAAGTGCACTGAATGTCTCGGCGAACTTGAATTTACCCTCAAGTCCTTCAGGCCCGCACGAGTCGTCAACACTCATGGAAAATGGGTCATCTCTTGGGAATGGGCTGTCGAAGCCATATCCTTCATCTTCCCTCATCGATGCTTGGAGCTACGCGACTACGGCATTCACATCAAACAACTGTTCGCAGTGCTACCCAAACCTTTCCATCTCCGCGTCATCAGTTACGACAAAGCCATCTGCCTCCGTTGCGCCTTACGGCACAACATCCTTCTTACAGAATTCAGCCTCTTTACCGACCTCTACACCCTCTGGATCCAGAATCCGACCCTCACTCCCTCTTCAGACAGGGGGAAGCAATCCGAACCCAAACGCCGCGACCCTTGCAGGCGCTGGAATGAATCCTGGTGCCCCAACACCACCGCCTCCTGTGCCCATCACCACATCTGTTCCAAGTGCAAAAACCCCAGTCACACAGCCACGGACTGCCCCCCTGCTCGCAAATGATGACAGCCCCCCTCCTCCTCAACCTTCCTACCTTCGTGACTTCCTCTGGACCAACTCTGACTCCAATCTCGACACACTAGCCATCTCCACTGAATCCATGCTACCCCTTCCTCAACCACCTGCCCTCGCTTTCCACAACACTGCCACCCTTCGTACCATCCGCGAAAACCCCCACCTTTTCCAAATCACCACTCCCATTCACATCCCCACATTCCGACGCTACCTCCTTACCCATCCCAACCGACCACTCGTCCTCTCCGTCTGCCAGGGCCTCACCACCGGCTTTTGGCCTTGGGCAGAGCCCGACCCCTCTCGCCCTCTCATCTGGGACAACTCTCACAGAGCACTCCGAGACGACGCTCATGCCGCGTTTGTCCATGAACAACGTGACATGGAGATCCGCCTAGGCCGTTTCTCCCTTGCATTTGGACCCGACCTTCTCCCCAGCATGTTTGCCATTCCCATTGGTGTCGTCCCCAAACCCCACTCCTCCAAGCTTCACCTTGTCGTCGACCAGAGCGCTGAACCTTTTTCCCCCAACTCTCTCATACCGCACGACAAAGTTTCCATCCCCCTCGACAACCTTCATCACCTTGGCCGTGCCCTTCGCAAGGTCTGCTCCTCTCACGGCCCCAACATCCGCCTTGTCCTATTCAAGTCCGACGTTTCCCAAGCCTACCGCCGCCTCCCCCTCCATTTCCTCTGGCAAATCATGCAAATCATCACCATTGATGGCATGCGCCACATTGATTGCAACAATAATTTTGGCAACCAGGGTGCCGGCGGCATATGGGGCACCTTCATGGGCCTCGTCCTCTGGATCGCCATATTTGTCTTGCACCTGTCCGACCTATCCGCTTATGTCGATGACACTTTTTCTTGGGAGTTTGAATCCAACACCCTCTGGTACAAGCCATATCGCTGTCATTTCCCCACCAAGCAGGCCCTCCTCCTTCGCTTCTGGGATGACATCGGCCTCCCCCACAAGGAACCAAAGCAACTGTTTGGCTCCCCCCTCTCCATCATCAGCTTCGATGTCGATCCCAACGCCATGACTATCTCCATGCCCCCCTCTCGGCGATGCGAGCTTATTGACACCATTTGCGCTTTTGCTCACCCAGGCTCACGGCGGTCACTCCAGGAATTCCAACACCTAGCGGGCTGGATGAATTGGTCACTCAATGTCTTCCCCCTCCTCCGGCCTGGTCTCCACCCTCTACTATAAGATGCGTGGAAAATCTAAGCCCTTCCAACCCATCTGGGTCAGCGTTGCCCTCACCTGCGAACTCCTGTGGTTCGCCGACAAAGCCCTCACCCTCCCCGGCATCTTCATCATGTCCTCCACTGACTGGGACTCCTCCTCCACAGACCTTGTCCTTTACACCGACGCCTGCCTTTCCAGCCTCGCTTTCTGGGCCCCCTCCCTGTCCTGCGGCTTCCAATCCCCCGTCCCTGACCCCGCCATTGATCGCATCTTCTTCTGGGAAGCCCTCGCTGTTGTCTCCGCCCTTCACTGGGCCCTCACTTCCCTCTCCCCCCCCACACCACGTCGCCATTTTCACTGATAACACCAACTCCGTCGACCTTTTCTCCTCCCTCCATGCTCAACCACTCTACAACCCCCTCCTTCTCACCACCGTCGACCTTCTTACCCACTCCCACGCTGAACTTCGCGTCTTCCACGTCCCCGGCCGCCTCAACTCTGTCGCAGATGCTCTTTCCCGGTTCCACAACGATTTTGTTCTTTCCCTTGTCCCAAACATCTCTATTTCTCCCTTTATACCCCCTCATCTCATGCTGGGGGTCCCATGCCCATGTGGCGGTTGCCGACACCATGAATGGACAGTACGTCTCACTGCCAGTTTTCCGTGGGAAGTGGACCTGCCAGTATTGATTGGCTCTCTGTTTGACCAGTGGGTTGCCCCATCTCACCTTCTTCTAAGGCAGGATCATTGTATTCACCATCATAGTCATCGTTACCAAATGGGTCTTCATTGTCTGGCACATCAGGGTTGAATTTGGTACAGATATCCCATTCCCGATCAAAAGCATTATACCGCATATGTTCCGCTGGCTTTTATTCCCAAAGATCCTCTATCTCTCTGAAATTGACTCTCATTCTGAGGCAAAAGCCATCCAGCGGAAGACAGCAGCCCCTCTCTTCCCTGGTGCACGATAGCGCTCACTTTTCTTCTGGCGAGCCAAGCGAGTGGCTTTTTCTTGTGCAGTCTCAACGGCAGCAATTCTCTTGTGGCGTACCGCTTGTCAAACAAAGAACTCCTGCCAAGTTTCTCCATATTTCTGGCAAGAGCCCGGGTTTGGTTTAGGAAATTTCTCTGGGGAGGGTGTTACATCGACGGTAGCGCTGGATGGTGTCGGAGGCAACTGCTCCAACTCCTGCTGCTGTAATGCAGCCTGGACTTGTGCACTGTTAGGTAAGTATTTTGCCACCTCGGGTTGCAGTGATGTTTGTAGGGGCTTGTTGAGGGTGCTCCATATGAACCAGATAGGGATGCAGGCTCTGATAAGTCTTGGGAGGTGTCCTAACCATTTGCATTGATGTACATCTATGACAACACCTACTTTCAGAACACTGTCGGTGAAGTTGGCAATTGGTGAATCTCACAGTTGTTGGACCCACTCTGGGTGGATCTTGGCTTCATCAATGAGTATCTTCACCCACTTAGGGTCATCACCATATAGTTCATGATTCATTATGAAAAATGAGATGCCCATTGAACACCATGCCATCAATGGTATGAAAGCATCTCTGGCATCATCATGTGTCCCAGCGATTGGTCCCAGCTGTGTTGGCATCCTCGGGAAGAGGCGAGCACCAGTGTGAGTTCGGAAAACAAGCATGACCAATGATTGGACGCGACTCAGAGAATTTGACGAGTTCAAGTCCACAAGTTGCGATACTGCCAGTACTAGTAAGTACTCCAGTTTTATATCTGTCTCCAAGTCAGGGACTAACCAATAGTTAAGTTCCAGTTGCAATTACGAGTTCTTTTAATTTATTAAAAGACTCGTTCTTTATCAGACCTGGTTCAGTGAGGGTTCGTAATTAATTAATTAATGAAGTTGATCGTATGTAGGGGACTTTTTTTTTTGGTAAAAGATATGATTCTACTTGTTATACTGAAAAATAACATGTGGTCCAAGCCATGTGTGGACAAGCTTACATAAGCATCCAAATATGGGTTGCCTCAGAAAAGACACATTACCTTCAAATTATATTCAAAATATTCATACTGACTTCAATTCTTATTGGAATCAGCTGAAAATTGAACTGCTGACTAATATAACCATTTCGGGCAAGGTGTGACAGTGACATGTGACCAATCTAACCAAATAAGGTAATTTTTGATATTATATAGCAAATTTTTTGCTGATCGCAATGGTGACAGTCACATGTGACCAGTCTAACCATATAAGGCAATTTTACACCATATATGCTAAATTTTGAGGTGATCACAGGAGTCATAGTCACATGTTACCACTGTTACTATATATAGAAATATTAGCCGTATAAGCAGAAATCAGTGTAACTCAGATGATATAATGATATTCTTACTTAAAACATATAATTCAATGTGATATTGCTGTATATATTATATGCTAATTATATATTTCAAGTAAAATCACTCATCGATGTTCGTAATAATCAGACAAATAAAAATCCAATGACAGAAACAAGACTTTGTTCATGCCATATGCAACATTGGCCCACTCAAGCACAGCTGTCTTCATGTTATCATCTGTTGTGCAGCAAGGTTATGGAGAAGTAGGGTAGAGAAAATGTAAGTCAATTGTTATCATACCGTTTGAAGGCAGTTGTATTTGACAGTTGACATGTTGCTCTCTTTTTTGGCTGAGAACATTGTATAATGATGAAGCAAAGAAGACATGACAGTGGGAGAGGAGGTCGAGACATGCTGTGCAGTTTTATTTGTTCTACTTTTTATGTTGCTATGGTGAGAGGCTGCTATGATGAAAGTGAGGAGGGAAAAAAAAGAACTCGTTCATGCCATGCGCAGCACTGGCCCACTAAACAAGTTAAACAATAGGCAGCAGTCCCCCTTGCCTTACACTTATTCTTGGCCAAGATGGTACCTTTCAGCAGCACCGACAAAATGGACATTAATGATTTTAACTTGGCATAATACTGCAGAAGGTTCCGAGACCTAAATTTATTTAGGCTCAGTCTTTTGTCCTGAAATTGGGTGTCTGATCTATCATTGCAGCAAATCATTCATAAGATAATAAAATAAAATAGATTCAATTATCAGGCAAGGTGTAAAATAGATGATATAATGAAGATGAAACAAAGGGTGGAGAGAGTGCGGGAGGATGAAATGGGACAGGAGAGTGTGGGAAAGAGTGTGGGAGGGTGGGAGAAGATGGGAGAGCGCCGGAGAGTGTGCTGGAAGGTGGGATGGTGTACTGGAGGGAGGAGAAGGTGGAAGAGGGCAGAAGAAGGTGCTGGAGGGCGGAAGAAGGTTCCAGAGGGTGGGAGAAGGTGCCAAATGGGAGTGGGAGGGTGAGAGGGGATGGGAGAGTGCCGGGGGGGGGGTTGATGAGCATGGTAGCTCGTGTTGGAGGGTGCTGGATAGAGTAGCAGTCGATGGATAGTGCTGGAGAAGATCCTGGAGGATGGGTGTGGGTATTTGGGGGATGGGAGTGGGCATCTGGGTGCATTTGGTGGATGAGGGTATTGGAAATGGAGAGGGTGTTGGTGGACAGAAGAGAGTGCTAGTGAATGGGAAAGGGCGCTCGAGGGTGCCAGAGAGTGCGGGGATGTCATAGGGCATTGGGGTAGCGTTGAAAGCTGCCGCTGCCGCCATTCTGCACCATTATTGATAGTGTTGGGGGTGTGTCTATGATGTTGTGCCTAGCGGAAGAATTTGTTAGTAAAGGCTGTCAGAAAATAGAGACAATTGAGTACCCACCTTGACTCTTTGCGCCTGAAATGGGTGCTATGCAATCGTGGAGACGAATCCAAGGCCTGGGAAGCATCTGCAGGGGTCGAGGTGCAAGCAGCCACCAAATTGGGTTATCGATCTATGAACGTCCCTGGATAATCGTTGTTGAGGTGAGGGCAGTCAGCTGAGCTCATAGCCTGCTAATGTCTCCAGCCACAATGAGGCATCAGGAATGTCTTTACCCTGAGAGCTCTGGTGCTCTGAACACTCTGAGACACTCTGAGACACTCTTAGAGTGTCTCAGAGCTATAGTGTTTTTCCTGATGCAACATGGAATGCCAATCGCACTTTGGTCATGAAACACAGAAGAAGAACAGGTTTAGCCTGTGCACCCCCAGGTATGCCCCTCATTGCTGTTTCCATGGTAACTGTGCAGGAAAACACATTCAAACACAGTTTTCGACATGTCCAACCATATCCACCCCATTTCGCCCCCCATTTGGCCCACTGTTCACATCTACAGCCTAGTGCTGCCAAAGTTCAGTTCAGAACCGATCTGAACCTGGTTTGAACTCCGAACTGAACCGGAAGTTCGGTTCAGTCCAGCACCTTGGGCTGAACTGAACCCCAGGTCCAGTTCAGGGTTCAGGCAACCCCCTCGTTGTTTAAATGGTTCATGAGCA
>OY744471.1:2608044-2722707 GCA_963556145.1 Hygrocybe punicea | reverse complement strand
TTTTTGTTTTTTTTCTTAGCTACTAATTACACAAACGACGACGAGAGCAGTACCAACAACACAAACACTACACACCCAACGAGGACGACAGGTGGCGAGGACAAGGGTGACAAGAGTGGCCACCACCACCACTACGACAATGACAACCCACAGCCCTCCAAATACAATGACAACAACAACGACAACATCAACAACGACCACCACAATGACCACAGCGACCACAACCACGACCACTAGCATGACCACGACCATGAACACGAACACAACCACGACCACGAGCGCGACCGTGACGAAGGCCACCACGCATCCCACCACCAACATACCTCATGCATGCGCACCGTGACATCAATTGACATCGGCGCTGCAACCGTGAGGTAACTGGGAGGGTGGTGGTGTGCCCAACACCACCTGGTCACATCTGAGGACCCGCGGATTAACCCCCACAATCCTGTACCCATGGCAATGGGTACGGGTACGGGTTGCGGAAAAAAAACCCGCGATAGATTAGATAGCTACAGTAATATATTGTAATTTTTTTTGGTAAAATGCATGATAATATGAAAATTAAGTGTCCGAACCGCCTTGTTGTCATCTCCAGATGCAAGCCCAGACCAGTCCCAAGCATGTGAGCCCACGCAGTAATGGCGAGGTTGGGTTGGCTGCAGAAAGTAGATCCTAAACCAGGGGTGTCAGCATGAAAGTGACAAGGGTAATCAGTGTCAGGGAAGTTGGGAGGGGGAAAAAAAGAACTTGTTCATGCTATGCGCAGCACTGGCCCACTAAACAAGTTCTGCATAAAATATCTTAGTGGTCAACAACCACTGCACCATATTTCACAATACTTTGGTAGAATCTGACCCTAGGCTCTCAGAGGTTGGATCAAGGTTGGCTGGCTGGGCTGCTGGGGTTTTTCAACAGTTTTCAAAATCATTATATGTATGCTAAGTTGGCAATGCAAACACACCAATTTGTACTCCACCACATCCTTTTGTCTAACATTCCCACAGCCATTTTCAGTTTTGGTGATGCACCAGGATAAAGCCCCTCACACTGGAAAACAAACAATTCAGCTATACTCAAAACTGGACCAAGACAGTTTCAATAAACTAGTTAACCAAGCTAAAATGGGAATGAAAATCATTAGATTGTATTCTTGGACATATGGTATACCATAATAGAGACTAAAATAGGAATAAAAAAATAAAATCATAATAAAAAAACATTAGAATAGGAAGTCCTGGAACTATTATGTAAACTAATGAAATCAGTATTGTTTCTGGAGGTCCTGTAATCAATACCTAAACTAAACAATTCAGGTAACCTGAAATGGTAACTGAAATCTTTGTTTTCAGGACTATTGTCAGGATATCCAAAACTATTGTTTTTAGCAGTGTCCTGAAACTCAAGAGGAAACCTTAGATTGCAGGGTGCCCAATCTCAAAAATAATGCCTTCAGGGTTTCCTATTGAGTTTCAGGACACTGCTGAAAACAATGGTTTTGGATATTGTGACAATAGTCCTTAAAACAAATATTTCAGTTACCATTTCAGGTTACCTGAATTAGGTATTGATCATAGTACCTCCAAAAACAATACTGATTTCATTAGTTTACATATTAGTTCCAGCACTTCCTATTCTAATGATTTTCATTCCCATTTGAGCTTGAGTGGTGTATTAAAACTATTAGTTTCAGTCCAGTTTTCAGTACAGCTGAAAATGTTTATTTTCCAGTGTGCCTTGTCTCTCTTGGAAGGAGGCTAATTAGCTATGTATCACGTGAGGTCGAGGTGACCTTGTCTAATAGAACCTTCTTCCCCTTCACGTCATCCTTAATCTCATCTAGCCAACTTTTCTCAAACCATCCTTTCAACATTTTTCTCTCGTCTTCAAACCCCTCCGTCCATATCCGTTCACACAATTCGGCCACAACGAATGCACCATTGCCGTTGGCCATTTGCAGCGTCAAATCCTTCCCGACGACCCGTAGAAAAGTTGATGCAAAGGCGGCAGCAGAAAATGAAGGCGACGGACATATTGATTTAGTCGCATGTGAGAAATGGCCGCCCTGCAGGAGGGTCTTGTACATGCGCGCCGCGTGTGGCAGATCGATCAAATGAGGATGGGCCAAGTGTTCGGATGGATACGGTAGTAGCAAGGCTTCGAGAATTGAACTCATGGCCAGGTCTTTATCTGTAGGCGGTTGTGCAAACCAAAGACAAATTTAACACCGAACGTACCACCGAGGGCGTACAACATTATCTCCGTGATCAGTAGGCTGCCTCCGGCGTCTCTGGCTACATTGCCTCCCTTCTCCGCTACAAATGTCAGCAGACTCTCGCTCGCAGCTTTTCTCACCTCGTGTTCCCTCAGACAGTCGTCTTTCTTACTAGTCCTTGCCTTCAGGGAATCCGTTTCTGCGAGGGTTGCAATCTGCGCCGAGGTGAAGTGGCGTCGGGACCTGGGCATCAGTAGAAACAGCAGTGCACGTCGGCCTTGAAGGGAGCGATACAGCGAGTTGGCCTGTGAGACAATATTAACCACTAGAGACTTCGCGGTCAATGTGGTGTCACTAACATGGGTTGGTAAATAGGGTGAAGACGGAAATGTAACGACATACTCTATCACATCAAGAGCCGTGAATAATACAAGCTGAGCTTCTTCGACTTCACACATGCGCTTGATGTGAGGTTTGAGGACCTTGACTATATGCCTTCGATCCTAGAAACTTGCTGAGGTGAAACGGTATCTCGTAATCTTGCCGCCGTACCTTTGCAGTTCCACCGGCAAGGAACTCTCTGACAACGCGGCTCCCATCTCTGGTATGCACAACCTCGGAAAGGGAATCTCGGGAACTGCAATTAAGTTAGCGAGAAAGTCATTGAAAGCCCTGGATTGATATACCATTCCGACATCTCCCTCCAAAGCCTATCACGCTCACATTCGTCAGGGCTGTCGTGCGTCGCCACCAAGTATTCCCACAAGACTCTGTGTACGATTGCGTGTGCTACGGCACCTTTATCTGGATTGTTGAAGCTGAAAACAGACGAAATCAAAAATGGTTTCTAACAAATGTGGCGAACGAAATGCCTACGCACATCATCATTAGGTTGTCCTTGACGGATGTCAGAACCCGTTTGCGTCTTTCACCTTCAAGCCCCTCCAGTAATCCTTTGAGACCCGTCTTCGCTCGCTCTTTATCCTCGTTACTCCCAGTAGTTACCGTGAATAACGTTCCTTCTTGACCGTAAAAGTCGCGAAGAAGAATGGTGCGTTCGTAAGCATTTGCATAAAGCTCATAGGCCTCAGCAATGACGCTGGAGGCTTCTCTGTGGAGCAATAATCGCAGGACGTGAGATTTAAATTCTGACAGGATGGAGATTCGATGTGTTGGACATAGCCGTATGAGTTTTGTGACGAGGAACTGGTCCATAGCATACGGGAGTTAGAAGAACCGTAAATTTCGGTAGATAGGTAAGTACCTTGGAATACTTGTTCTGAGCAAGTTCTCGAAACTTGCCCTTCAGCTCGAGAACAACCTCTTCACGTTCATTTTGTCCACCGTATTTCACGATGGTCTGAATGATGCGACTGGCGTCGTGCATAAAGACGATATCGTGGACCTTCCCGCGGACAACATCCATCAGCCCCACTATATGCTTCTTCCGCTCAGCGGACTGAATGTTTTTCTGACGGGCCAGAGACCACATCCTTTTGGCATCGGTGAGAAGCGCGGAATGAGGTTTGAATGCGCGTCGTTGTGCCTGCAGTGCACGCTGAACTTGGTGAGACTTCCGAGAAGCTAAATCCCAAACCAGCTAAATTATTGATAAGAAAAAGCTCAATAAATACCATTTGGATCTTTGGATGAACAAGATCTGGTGTCCAATTCCATCGCATCTTCATTTCCGCAGGCTTCTTCACACAAATTATCCTCTTCGGATTCAGATTCTGACTCATTGTTGAGCGGTTGAGGTGGTAAACGACACCTTATTTTGTTGGTCTTTGCAGGACCAGTTCCGTGCGTGAGAGGTGATAGATGTGTTTTTTTCTGGGCAGGACCAGCGAGAAGGGAGGAAGCAGGCCTCTTTGTTGCGGACTTGACAATGGCAGCCATGTTCTAGCTATAACTTAGTCACGTGTTGGATAGTCTTGAGAACGGTAATGTACGTTGTGTACAAGTTGCCTCGGCCTCCACCATTCATTCATATTCTGGTTGATCTAGGCCTCCAAAAAACAGTAGCAGGAAGAAGGCTGTAGCTGCAAGCGATGGCTCCGCTACTCCCCACATCCCGGTATGTCGATACCACGGCTTCCGCTAGGCTTTTAATGGCAATGTAGACTCTAGCGGAGCAAATGTCCTACCTGCATGCCCCGCGGCCATTTAAAAATCCCAATTATGTCAAAAACGCTACTAGACGAACGAAAAACCTGAAGACAATAATTAGCCAGGAACGTGAGAGGGAGCGAGTGGAAAGGGAGAGGAGAAGGCAACAGAGGTTACAGAGTCTGGTCGTTGATAGCGAAAGCCCCTCCAGGAATGAACCGGAAGATGACATGCCAAGTTGTCCGTCATTCAGTCCCTGCTCAATACGTGTGCTGACTTTGTGCATTTAGACACGTCCATCGAGGCGCCACCCTCCGTAGTGCCCCAGAGACATTACTGTGATATCACAGGGTTAGAGGTACATGTCAAGGTCTACTTTGATGGTGTAGGCTTATACTACCTCGCCCACAGGCTCCTTATACAGATCCAGCGACGCGTCTTCGGTATCATGACAAGAGTATTTATGAGCAGATTAAGGGACTTGTCAGTACTACAGCTCATCATTTGCGATGTCTTGACTCAGTGTCGACAGCCAACAAGCGCCGCCAAGGACTATCTGGCGGCTAGAGGAGTAACCCCAATCGTCAAGTAACAAACCAGATTACAGCCGATTACAGCCGTTTCCACAGATGAAGGCAGTACCGGCGGAATTTTGTGTTGCGGATACTGACACTCGGGCTGTCGGGTGATTTGTCAAATGTGTTACCATAATAAAACTGTATATGACTTCACCTTACAGCTGTTCTACATACAGAGGAGACATGGGAATATATCTCCGCTTTGAATAATGTCTAGATAATGACTTATAAATTGAAATTATTTTCATAGTTATCTCCAATACAGATATTATACAGAAAATAAACATTTCTGGAAACAATTTCTAGAGACAAAATAGTGCTTCTCGAAAGTATAATTATTCTTGCTCTTATTGTTTTCCTTATTTGGTATTTGCAATACAGAAAACTAGTCAAATTCTTAAAATATTCCCACTGATATCCGTAACGTGGAAATCAACTCAATTGTTTACTATCTGAGCCATAGATATTGACCTGATATTCTGTAAAAATTAATCCTATTTGTCTACAAAATACATTAACTATTAGGATGGAAGATATCAATCAGGAAATATAAATTATTTGCTTCAGTTTCTGACTTCCAGATACCCAGCCAGAATTTTATATTATCTGGCTTCCAGATATTCAGCAGCCCACTGATTGGCCCACTCAGAGGCCCACTTGATGGTCACTCAGAGACCCACTTAGTGGCCACTGCTGCCAGGGCTGATATGGCAGTCCATGCCCTCCCCACCTCGTACACTTCTGGACCCTCTTGCAACCCCTTCCATTCTACTAGACTCTCCTCAGACCCTCTCAGTACAACTGCACCCTCTTACCATCAGCGCTGTTCATCCGCACCCTGCACCTTTCATACTTCATTTCAAGGGCGTAACAATACTGTGCATTTGTGTGTAGATAACAGATAGACCTTATACGTGCGCTGTGGCATTTGTGAAGGAGGGAAGGAGTCTATATTACAAAAACTACATGAAAAGAATTGTGTAACTATTCCGCCAAATCATGGTCCGCTGGCTGGTTCTGTGTAAACTGGGTAAGGCTAAGACTAGGGATGATCAAAGATCACCTTACCGCACTTGTAGGTGCCGACTGTTTCTTCATTTTTGTCAACCAGTGTACAGCATTTTTCAAGTAGATGCGGAGGAGATCGGCAATCGGCCAATCATTGTTGTATCTATTAAGGATGGGGTATTTCTTTCTCACCTAATGGATCATCAGCCGCTACACCAGATAGTTTACATCAGTTGAATTGACCTCGTCAAAGACCTTCTGCACCTTCACAGAATTGAGGTTGAGATGAGTGGAGGCTAGTCCGTGTATGTAATTCTGCTCATGCATGAGTGTTGAAGGTCCAAAAGGAAGAGTTAGTCAAACCTGGAATTCGCTATAGAAGTCGTGTTTCCACCCCAGATTGTAACCATCCCGATTCAGGCATGTCACCTGTCCACTGGGTTTAGAGATCAGGGAGTCGGTTGCATCGCATGGTGTATCATCAAGGAAAACGTCGTTGATGGGGGTGTTATCATTTGCTCCTTCGTTTCTGATCCTTAAGAGTCCACCATCTGGCTTGAAAATGACCCTAGATGACCATAGCGCAGGGTTGAGTAGCTGATGCTCAGGAATAAAGCGAGTTCTACCTGTCAGTTCATGGTAATGATGTTGGATGAATCATGTCCTGTCGATGCAAGGCATGATACATGAGCACGGGCAGGTTGCTGGGTTCAAGCTAGTATTGGGTTCTTATTCATTGCCGTTGCCACTGCTTTTGTTTCACATACAATAAACAAGCTACTCCATTGTTACTACACTTTGATTGTTTGTTGTGATATGCCTAGCAACTGTATTGGTGGACAAAAGACGAGTCAGTATATGAGATGTGAAGAAAGTGATGCACTTCTCACACCACTCATGTCGTTGAAGGCCGCTGAAGCTCATCTACTGAAGACTCACTTCATTGGACAAGTGTCATTTGACAAATATCATGTCGACATCCTGTGATCACTCTGTGAGAAATTCCAGCTGCCGGTGAATAGCAGCGGACAGTGGGGCAAACCTATCAAAAAGGACTATATCGCTGCCCTGCATGACTTTGTGAGGCTCGACTGATTTGAAACAATGGAAATGACTCATACCCTTTCAGAGGAAAAGAACTATCGCAATGCCACAACCAGGTGGCCAAGCATCTACACCTGCTTTGAGTGACCTGCTGAGACAGAGACCTGAATGTTCACAAGTGCTGCCTCAAGACCTGCATTACAGTCACCATCATGCGAGAGTGAAGTAAATACATATCACTACACGCATAAAGTAATTTCAGGACCGCATAAATACATTTCAAATATATAAATAAATAACTAATTTGGAGGTCTCTAAAAGATGTTTTGAAATATATAATTTCAACAATTGTAAAAAAAGATATTTTGGGTCCAAATTATGTATATTCAAATATTCTCTTTGGAAAATCTTAAAATAATTCATTTTTCCCCCTTTTCTCATGTTCCAAAACTACAATGAAATTAGAAATTATTGTAGTTTACCTATTTAATATTTTTCATCCTATTTGTATCCTTTATAAATTTCAATTTCTGGTAACAATAAATTTTTTATTTGTATTCCTCTTCTGCATCGCAGAAATATCCTATAAATGTGGCAGAGAATATTATATTTGAGTACTGATTTCTGTGTACATAAATATGTAAATAAATTTTAATTTTTAGATGTTAGAAATCTAATAACCAGTACTGGTCAAGTACATGCCCAGTACATGCCCAGTACATGCCCAGTACATGTCCAGTATGTGCCCAGTACCCAACCAATACTGGTCCAATGATCCTGCAGATTTATGATCCAGTGGATAATTATCCTCAAGATCATGATCATCTAGTGTCAGTCATGAAATCTCTCTCAGCTTGTGTCCTTGCTCTTTCATTCTCTCCCTGGTGATGCTTAGCTCTCACCCAGCTTGTTGTTGTGTTTTTTTCTTGTTCTTCTACTTCCTCCTCATCCTCCTCATCCTCCTCTCCTCTATCCACCTTTTCTGGCTCTTCGTAGCAAACCACACTCATTCTCTCATTTTGTAACTCAATATGTTAAGGGAATCGTTGTATGGCTAGCGCTCATTTTACAAGCCATGAGAACTTATTTTTATAAGCCGTGTGAAATCTTGCGTCCGTTAAGGGAATCGTTTATGGCTAACGCTGATTTTACAAGCCGTGTGAACTTATTTTTATAAGCCGTGTGAACTTATTTTTATAAGCCGTGTGAAATCTTTTGTAGCTGTGGGAAAAACAAATGATAGTCCATTGTCTTCATCCAGGACACTTAGCCTCACCCCGTTTTCGACCACCCCTGGCCAGTCTACAGTCTACACCCCCCGCACCTCGTTCCTGTTGAAAACGAACAGTCGGGGGGTGTCAGTACCTCGCGCCCCGGCTGGCTGCGCAACCACCACCACCCCATCTTTTTCCAGAACCAGGACACCCCATCCCGCCCCGTTTTCAACCACCCCCAGCCAGTCTCCACCCCCTGCACCTCGTTTCCATTGAGAACGAGCGGTTGGGGGGTGTCAATATCTCGTGTTCCGGCTTTCTGCCCAACCAGCACCACCCCCCATTTTCATCCACCAAATCACCCCGTCCCGCCCCGTTTTCGACCACCCACACCCAGTCTACACCCCCCGCACCTCGTTCACGTTGAGAACGAGCGGCCGGGGGGTCTCAAAGCTGTGCGTTCCGGTTCTCTGCCCACCAAGCACCACCCCCTGTTTTCATGCACCAAATCACCCTGTCCCGGCCCGTTTTCGAGCACCCCCGCCCAGTCTCCACCCCATGCACCTCGTTCGCGTTGAGAACGAGCAGTCGGGGGGTGGTAGGACCTCGCATTCTGGCTTGCTGCCCAACCAGCACCACCCCCCATTTTTAGCCACCAAATCACCCCATCCCACCCCGTTTTCAACCACTCCCAGCCAGTCTCCACCCCCGCAACTCGTTCCCATTGCAAACAAGCGGCCGGGCTGTCTCAAGACTGCACGTTCCGGCTCTCTGCCCAACCACCACCACCACCCGTTTTCAGCCACCAAATCACCCCGTCCCGCCCCATTTTCGACCACCCCCACCCAATCTCCACCCCCCGTGCCTCGTTGATGTTGAGAATGAGCAACCGGGGGGTCTCAAAGCCGTGCATTCCAGCTTTCTGCCCAACCAGCACCACCCCACGTTTTCATCCACCAAATCACCCCGTCCCGCCCCGTTTTCGACCACCCCCGGCTGGTAACTTTAGGAACGTTGCCATCTCCGCCCTCCAGAACGTCTTATTTTTGTTGCGTATCGCAAGTGTGTTCCTTCTCTTTAATCATTGAAAATAATCATCTCATTTTACTTCTCCCATCAGAATGGAAACTCATAGCAACAGCCCCCTTACATAGCACTCCATAGCGCCACAAAGCTTAAGTTGCACCTACGTGATTCTCTCTACTAGTACAACACTTGCACTTATATGGTGCTCCAAAGTTTGCCTTCAAGTTCGTGAGTGTCGCCCTAGCTCACTTGCCGATTCTGATTCCGAGCCCAACTCACCACCATGTTCCGCTCCTCCATCCCTTCCGTGCACCTCTACACGTTAGCAGTTTCTCGCATTTGCGCTTGGGGCGCCAGCACTACGATGACTCAGAGGACGAGGGCAACAACAATAACGGCAATGACTCACAGGCGGAGGTGCTAGACTGTCCGCGGTTTGGGGCAGCAGTCACAACTGGCGCCCGTCAACTGCCCGGCGTCAACACTAAGGTGTCGCGACCAACAAACTGGCCTCGAAAAAGAGAAATGAAACAGCGGAGGATGGTGCACCCACCCCCACTGCCAAAAGTAAGCCTTTTTTTAACTTGTACACTGCTAACTACTACACAACCCTCCAGCGCCCCCAACGACCACACCAACGCCCATGCCCATGCCAAAGTCAACAGCCACACCTGGCCCCACGTTAACGCCGTCGCCAACGCTGTTGCCAGTGCACCCGTGAACGTGAATGCCCGCGCTATCGTCCATGGAAACGGAGGAGGACAAACGTCAACAACGAAGAACGGTGATCGGTGACGGCAACGGCAACGGTAATGGCGAGGGGTGAGGAGGGGTGCAGCAGGGTGTGGTGCACCCTTTCCGCTGCAAAAGGTATATTTTTGGTTATATCTATACACAGCTGCGACACACCGTCACCACCAACCCCCTCAACCACCCAGTGGTCCAACGAACCAACGAACGCGACGGTGGCGGTGGTGGCAGTGCCGTGGGCCAATGATGGCATCCCAGGTGAAGGTTCACGACCACCGACGATGGGCTGCACGTCCGCTTGCGCAACCATCTCATCCACGTCCGCAAAGTACTCGCACTATGATGGTGGATTTTTGATCTTGTTGGCGCGAGTGGTAGATCATGCGCGTGGGGAACGCCGTGGGCGAGTTTTGCCCCCCCTGAACAACACCTCGCGAATACGCTCCACCACGTCAATAGACGTCGGCGCTGTATTCGCGAGGTCAAGGGGGGCGGGGCACCTTGCTACCAACGTGCGCCCGCACCCACAAACCCAAAACGAACCTCGGACAGCGTATGGATGCATTGTGTAAGGCTGTATCTGTACAATCTGTACTAGTATGTTTTGAATGGCAGTATTTATTATTGCATGAGAGTTGCGTTTATAATGGTCAATGTCCGTGACAAACTGATCGTCCTTCCGTTTGGCATCTTTGTATTGTAGGTACAGAACCTCCTCCCTCCTTTAGATCATCGCATGTACCCTTTCTCCTTACCACTCTCGCAGAGTCTCCCAATGATATCCTTGCCCGTATCCACGCTCGGATCGACGACCGTTGCCGCCAAAACCTCGCCGTGAGGTTTGCCGTTCTTCTGGACGACCACGCTATATTTTCCATCGTCGTGGAACCGGCCTTGGTTGATACGGTATCCGAGTCGTTCATTGTGTTTCGGAACGCGGGGAGGGAAAATACGGGTGCCCACCGCCGCCTTGCCTTTGGGCAGCTTTTCCAAGTTTCGGCCTTGGCGGCACGCCTCGAAAAAGGTGTGTAACATTTTCTGGAAAAGTTAAGTGGTATAGTTGTGACGGTCTGTCTCTGCGCTCACCTTCATTGATGTTTGTTGTTGGGGGTGGGAAGTGTTCTGGGTGGAAAGTGTTGGGAGTGGGAAGTGTTGTGAGAGCGGTTGTCACGCGTGGAAAGTGTTGGGAGTGGAAAGTGTCGCGAGAGCGGTTGTCACGCGTTCCTAATCTGTCTTGCCTTTCTCGGTCCCTTCCTCTACTATCTCTCTCCATGCCTCCTTTATGGCGATCGTTGTGTTCTAGCTGTTCGAGCCCGCTGTTATTGCGGAGTAATGCTACATCTAAGTCAAGCAGATATGTGAGTCTGGGTACGGGGGCGATCACGGTGAGCAGAATTGATTTGTCGAGAGCCTGATGCATGGTGACCAGTAGTATGCTAGTAGATGCGCGAGATGTTTTAAGAGTGTTTCAACAAGGCAGCCCACACAACTTGGACTGCCGATGTCGTGGGTGTTTTCTCGCCCAGGCGAGGAATTGATCCGTTAACTTTAGGAAAGCTGTTGCTCAGCGACTGTGTCGCAGAGTAGTTCAGCCGTACCTGGCCGCGATCTTGGCTACTAGTCGTCGACATTTGGGAAATTCTTCAGTAAAATGGGCATATGAAGGTTGCTTGCATGTCAGGCCCTCTGACTTCAGATCCTAAAAATATCCTCTTCAGCTCCTAAACCTACAGTAGAATCAGCTCACACTATAAGCATTCTCCAGGGACTTCTGGATTTTGTTGAGCAACTCTATGGTCATGACCATCTAAATATTTTTCAACGAGCGGCATGGCAGTGGGCAGATTGAAACAATTCACTACGATTACAAGGGATTGATGTATGTCAATCCATACAAATGGCAAGCTGCCCAGACTGCGTGTCTATGCAATGAACAACTGTAAAATGCTATCAATGATAGTATAGCCATAGTAATCATGATTCAAAAGACTGACCACCATCTGAATTTACAGCTACATGTGCCAGACTAGGAGCAACATTTTCAGGCGACAGGACATCCTTATGACCGGCCTTACTTATGACCCAATGAACACGAGAAATATATATTTCAGCCATCTGAAGCTTCTTCTCAGCTTTCTTCGCCTTCATGTTACAAAGTTTGGCTTGCAGTTTTGCCTCCCGAAATCTGGAATTGGCGAGCTCCCTTTCAAGCTGAAGAGTATTCCGTTTGGAAGTCGCAGCCTCCAGTATGCGTATTGCACCTTCCCGAGTTGCCGCAGTGGGGATATTCTGTGACACTCAACCAATTACTGGGACAGACTAGGGCGATTGAGGAAAATATACTCCAAACACAGGTACCGAGGTACCCACATCTGATTCCACCGAAGAACTTTCAAATGAGCAATCGGAGTGGATTGATGGAGCAGGAGAATGATAGGCGGAGGAACTGGAGGGTATAGGAGAATAAGGAGGATCCAGGGAATGTGACAGCTTTGTGATGAGTGAAGAAGGATCCAAAGGAATGGGATTATTCAGTTCACGATTGGTGGTTGCCAGTGGGCTGGAGAGAGTTGGGGGGGTAGATGTCGGAGGGACAGAAGAAGAGAATTCAAGTTGGTACCGTGGCATCACAAGTCCAAGCGGAGATCAAATACGAGTCTCCGCAGTGAACTGACTCGGTTACTGCCTCAATCTCAATATACATGCGAGTCAATGCGTCAACAAATATATTTGATCTCCGCTTGGACTTTGGCTTTTTTAAAAAATAATTTGTCCTTGACCACTCTCACCATCGATGCTCAGTACCTGGGTTGCTGGGCATGCATAACTCTGCAGAACAATCTGCAGACGGGTGCACGTAAGGCGCCAGGTACACTAACATCAATATTAATATTGCGTTCGCCGCTCGCAAATACTTTGTTGCAAATGCCTCTTCAACGATATCGATGTTTCGCAGCAGAGTTCGGACTCGGTATAGCAGTGTGTAATTTACACAAACTTATATCTTGTGATCCCACTTGCAATTGTAGGCTTAGGATACTGTATGCTGGTCCAACCGAGTTCTCTATTTCAACATCACTCTGGCTCCGCCATTGCGAAGGTGTCATGCTACAGTGATTAATGCAAGATGTCCCTTTCACGTGTCAGCGTAACATAACGTATGTATCTTGACCGTTAACGTTTACAAGCCCGATGTCTCACTGCTGTCCGATGTAACATCGGTGCGTATAGTCGTACATTATTATTTCCTTCTTACTCTAATAAAAAAAGCATATGCGGCCGCCTTTGCTTGTAATGTTATTAAGCGAGGGTGTAGGACCACAGGACCACAAGTTTAAACGACCTGGTACCTGATCATGCCTACGTATATCTATGTTAGAACACCACCACACCACCAATAATATACAAGCCGGGACCAGGACTAGCCCTGAATGCTGTTAGGGATATTGCTTGGCCTTACGCTTGCCTCTCGGGCTTTGTAAACCCTTATCATTTGTTAAATCGATTACATAGCAAGATCTCTCTCACCAGACTGGTTAATATAATAGACGACCTATAGATGGCTCACTTTCATCCAGAATCAGTGAACATCCACCTACAACAGAGTGAAACTATTGGTTGATCTATAGGGTGATGTTTAACCTGAGATATACACTAGGCACGATATGGCTGTGCTACATCCCTAATCTCGTCGAACGGTTGGACCGACCTTTGAGAATGTTGCGTATTTCACTGAGGGCTTCATCTGTGCAAATGAAAGCAAAGAGATCTCTCTTCTACACCGGTACATCTGGTATATCGACAGAATTGGCAGCGAGAGTTGATCTCAACTCTGTTCCTGATCCTGGGTCAAGCCTTCCCAACAGTAACAGTCCGCAGGCGTCAAATTCTGGTCAAGACCAGACAGAATGCTATCATCGGGGTCGTTGGCACTCTCAGTGCCATCGCGCTTATCATTCTCGGTGTGTTGGTCTACCGTTTAATCAGACGGCGACAAGAGCTCTCTCACCATCACTTGTCTGGCCAAGACGGTCTGTGTCCTGAAGGTCAGGAGTTTGACGAAGATAGCGTCGGGGGACAGAGACGGCGGAGTTTCTACTATGTGGAAGACTCGTTGCGCGGATACGAGAGCGAGAGGCAGGGACCGAGCCATGATCAAACTGATTGACCGACTCAAAGCGCTACACCTCGTCACCTCAACTAGCTCTAACTCACCAACTCGATTTTGCTGATGACCAGTAGCTAGCAGTAATATTTTGGGGCACCAAGCAGCCAAACGCACCGTCAACATTGGGTCATCCCTTGCTCTCTAGCCCGCCGACGGTGTCTGCCCCCCCACTACTAGGACGAGCAATGGCGAGGACCCACGGCAACCGGTTTCACCACCCGGGCCATCCGCCAACGATGCGACCAGCCACGGTAACTTCAACAGTGACTTCTCTCACCTCTTGGCTCCACGCCAATATCTTCCAGCAAGCGATCGAAGTAATCATAATATCTTAAGGTGCAATTGCATTATCCTCGTACACGTGTTCAACAAGTTATGAGGAAAACTGTGTGGTTATTCATCTAGTTGCCGATCGCGCCACTCATATTTCTTTGTGTTCTTCACACCGCTCAAGTTACTGTTGGACCATCATGCCAATGCAAACTCGAGCACAAAAGGTTCGTCAAGTCTAATGTACGCTTGATAAGTAAATTCATATTTTGCTGCAGGCCGCTTTTCTTGAGCAAAACCAGGTATGCATAAGGTCAAGCAAATAATAAATCACTCTCATTCTCATTCATATGGGGAATTCTTTGCATCACTACTCCCAGGGAATTGCATCGGTACCTTGTGGTTGTAACCCACAATAAAGCCTTTGCCCACAGCATTAAATCCCTCGAAATCCGACTTAAGAGCATCCCACCTGTTTCTACCATCCAACCTTTCTTTTCTCGTGTATCTCAGGTTGATACATTAATAATTGACCTCCTGCGCATCTCAGCATTCAAGTGTGCCCGTATTTTCAATGGGTTACGATTTTCTTACTTGACGTCTTTCTACACAAAGACTCTCCCCCACGAAGGTCTATCCAATTTCCTGCAGTGACATCCGACAATCAACTCTCTCGTGCTTGGAAAATGCGGATCCAAGTTATGCCCTATTATGCCACCTGCAGCCTTGACAGAGATAGAAGGTTCCATGGATTGCGTAGCTTCGCTCATCTGCCACAACCCTGTATCATCCGTTACCGCCAGGTATCAGGAATCGCAGGATTCCCTACCTCTATTACTCCTATCATTTTCTCTGGCTACATCACACAGCTGGATATCACTTTCTCCCAAAATCACCCGTACATTTTGAACTTAATAGCCGTCACTGCTCCTCAAGTTTCTACCTTGAGAATAAGTGAAATGCGCACCAAGCATACAGTCAGTCTTTTCGTACTTTTTAAGCACTTCAACTTAATTTCCTGCAGAATCGTCGCGATGTGCTCCATCCTTGGTCTGAAGTTGATCAATGGGCAGCTAGCCTGCGAGGACTACAGCGGCTTAAGCGATTTGAATTCAACACATTTGGGAACCTCGTCCAGCTACCTGGCAGTGAGATACAGGAGTATCTACTGATCGAGGCTTGGACTGGAACTGGGAAATGCCTCTTGCATTCAATCAAGATTTCGTACCCATCAGCCGACCATATTCATTCAAGCTGGTGGGAACGGCGGGCAGGGAAATGGATCAGGGAATTCACCGTGTAGAATACAGATTGTATATGATAACGAGTTCTGTAACCAGAAGTGACCCGATTATTAATTGCGTTTCTTGCTTCGGATGCTGCCAGTGCCTATTGCGGACCCGGACCGTTGATTGCTATTGTGCTTGCAATCGCTTGAACGCCATTGCCGGAATTGTTCTTGCGCTGGTGAATGGCGAACGCAAGTTTGTCCAACGGTAGGTATACCGGAGTCGCCAGGGATGCTCTTGTGGTGTCCGGTAGTAATACACTGATGCATGAGAAAACGCACAAAGCCACCCAGCAGATGTCACATATGCCGGATACCTATTCAACTCGTAAGCTTAACATGGAAACCTTTTCTAGTAAACTTGCCCAAGGTCTCGCACATTCATTGAAATAAACTCTTTTCGGCACTTTTCGAGCTTTTAAAAGTGGCAAAAGGGCCAAAAGCTGACAAGTTGAAATCCTCTTTCTAAGCCAAGTCCATTTTCTTGTCAAGCACTAGTAGCGTTCACGCGAAGTAGAAAACGAGCGTGAACGCATCTAGCACGAAATGATATTATATACTAGGGAGAAATCAAATAGAAAATGATAGGGGGCACCATATTGACACTTTCGTCATTATTTGAGTTGGTACGGCATGGGTGGATAGCATAGAAACTCGGTGTAAAGTAGTTTGAGTTTTGACAAGAATCCTGAGCTTGCTGGATCTCGAAGAAAACGACGCTGCAACGATGTCCTCAACAACAGAGATGAGTTCAATACGGTGCTCACCGGTGAGCGGTCGATCTTTGGCTGAGTCATGATGCATGATGCATGAACAACTAAACAAAGGTAGCCCAGTCACGACTCCCAAATCTATCTTTCACCACTGTCTGATTCGATCATCATCATCTTCAGGATCTAGACTCACCAAATCATGAAGCAGCAACAAATCATTAATGACAGAGACCTGAAGTGCGATCATGATGGTGTGCCATAATCTCCTTTAATGAACCATTCAACGGGAAAGCCGAACTTTGCAGTGCTACGAAATCCTCCGAAACTGTCTACTTCGGACAAGCTGCATATGATCCGGGAAAGGAAGAACAACGTACTCAACAACCATAGCCCGCAGGAAACAGAAGGGGGCACGAGTCTATCCACGGCTCAGCAGTCAGGGCAAATTAGTGTGTCATAATTTTTTCCCTTGCCCGTTGAATAGGAAAGCTGATCTTCTCAGAGCTAAAAAGTACTCTGAGATTGTCTACCTCGGATAAGTTGCATATGATCCGGGAAAAGAAGAAAAATCTACTCGCAGACCCAAATCCTTTGCAGAACCGCAAAGAAGTTGCCAGCAACTCTACAGGTAGTTGCGAAAGCATATATTTGGTTTGCTGAGCCTGAATTTGTTGTGAATAGCAGAACCTACTATGGAAACCGGTGCAAAAGAACGAACAGGATATGGTAACTTATTCCTATAAGAATGACCACCACGCACTCAAACCAATATTGCAGCACTTAATTTGCATGATGCGGACATGACAGCATCTGCAGAGGGCGCATTGGCAGACAAAATGCGAGCACTTACTGTCTCTCGGGCACCTGGCACTGACCCAGGACCCAACCTTGGGAACTCTCCCGAGTATTATGATTGCAGTAAATGATTGTTTCTTTCATATTTCACATGTACTGAAGATGCGTTTCTAGCCAGATATTTTAATCGTCATGCGAAACTCTCAATGCTGCACCCCGCTGCCTTGCTCAAAGGATTCGACGTTTTAGTTCAGAATCTTTTTGGGCATGCTTCACAAACCACTGCTAATACATCTCTCAAAGTTGGCAAACACGTTGTAGAGGGTCGATGTCCCTCTGAGTCCGTATCATCGATATATCACAAATCCGGACGAACCCGCTGCCTCCATTCAACTTACATTCGAACCCGACGTAACCCGACGCAACCCGACGTGACGTGACGTGACGTGACCCGACGTGACCGACATAACCCGACGTATGCCGCTTCGTCACAGCCGCTCTCAGACTAAATCCGTCAGCCTCAAACGCCTCGGAGTTCCAATTCCAGGAGATGGATCTCTTCGGACTCAATCCCCGACTTCGGATTTACCTTATTTATGCATCCCCTCGTCCTTTCGGAGATATGTAGGACTTTTCCAATCTTTTTCATGGATATTCGTTTTCCCCTCCACTTTCCTGTCTTCGTTGCTTTGCAACCCCCCTTTCCACTTCCCCCTTCCAGTGTTTCTTTGTAGTTTCTATCGGCCGAAGTAGACATGTCCGAAAGTAGCTACACACTCATGTACTATAAAAACGGTCCCCGACGACCGTACAAAAAAACATACCCTTAGTCCCCGTTTCCCTTTAGTCAGAATCACCTTTTAATCCCTTCAAATGCTCGTCCACGTAGACCCTTAGCTTTTTATAGTCCTCTTCGTCGTCTTTATCGTTGTTCCCGTATATTTGTTCATCGTTTCCGACCCGACCCGACCCGACCCGCCGTACCCGACATTGTCGGCATCGTCGGGTTCTTCTTTATTTCTCCGTTTTCACTCCGTTCATCACCGGATTCGTCGTTATTAGTCCAGTTTTATGCGGCGGCTTTACTTTTACTAACATTCCTTTACTTTTACTACTATTCCCGACACTGACTTATCCAGTCACTTCTACGCTGACACCCACAGGTTAGGATCTTTATATTATTTCTTTATATAGTTCCGAAGCCACCAAGAACCCGCATCTACAACGTCCAACATGCATCGCTTTTGCATACACGTGGTCATGGAGGGCCCACCGAACAAGATGAATGCCTGATCCGCAGCATGCCTGCCGATATTCGCACAGGCAACGGACAAAGGTGCCACCTTGGGAAACAACAAATGTTGGGTAACATAAGGACCGCTTTCGGCCTAAGCGATTTGACTGCTTCTGTGGCGAGACTAGAGTCATAGAAATTTCGAGGCAGTTTCACCTTCGGTTGGCTCCTGGTGTTGACAGTCCTTGACTCGTAATGACGGGTCAAAGGTGCACTTCCGTGTTTCAGCATGCCGCCACCCATGCCTTTGTCGTAGTTGCTGTCAACAAAGTGCATAATCTAGATATAAGTTAAAACGAGTGTTCAGCATTGTGAGTCAAGCAAACCTTTGAGATGGATTCAGAGATCCAATGCTTTCGAATCCGCCGGAGCTTCTTTTGACCGCCAAAGGCATGTTCCGTATCCATCTCATCTGAGGACATGTCTTTTTCATCAAGCAACGAAAACACATCAGCAATTTCCTTCCAGAGTTCGGGATCCTTCAACCACGGTGAGTCTAGCGCCGATAAAATGATATCATTGCGCCTGGAATACAGCTATATGGCTGTTAGATAAACAGGTGCACGCAACAAAGACTAAAAAACTCACATTCTTTCTTCTTTCATTCCTCCGACATTGGAGTAGACACTTTTTCCTTTCCGCGTCGAAGAGGGCTGCCTTCTCAGCAGGAGTGAGATTTTTAGCCTGAGTCATCTTTCGCATTGCGCCATTCAGTTCAGTCCGACGGCTGGCCAGTTTGGATCTGATGGCCCTTTTAATATAATTCTTATCTAGATCCGTGGGCAGTGCAGTCATGACTTGATACTTGCAGGCTATAACGTTGCTCTTGAATTCTGCTGTGAGTAATTGGATTACCTTCCGGTTCCACGCATGTGATATTGGCAGATTCCAGCTGATGGGCATATCGTTTTCATTCAGTCCAGGGTGAACTCCGTCTACATATGCATTCAGGACTGCGGCATCCACTGTAGGAGGCATAGTTGGCAGTGGTGGCAACGGCGGTCCTTTGCCTTTCTTCTCAGAAAGAGATAGTGGAATGACTCCTTTTTGTTGCAGAAACTTGCGAATGAGATTCTGGGTTGCGATTCAGAAATGAATATACCAAAAATAGTGGAAGGACGAATACATGTATTAATTTCTCCTCATCACATTTGTGATTCGTTGCCTTACGGCTTCGGTCATGTCTCGGATCACTTTCTTCGTCATCGTAATCATCGCTAGAAAATGTGAAAAATAAGATGTTCGACCTGGTGATTAATTGAATATAGTGCTCACTTTAAATCATCTGGTGCCACGCTAGCAGCGCGATGTTGGGCCTACATGACAATTCCACTTCCCATTACAAAGAAATAAGTTCGATACTTACGCTTTGGTTGGTGTTATTCAATGGTGGTGCACCCGCTGTAGTCGGTTCGGGGTTTGCGCCCGCTGTGGTTGGTTCGGGGTTTGCATCGGGCGCGAGAATGTTGGGAAATGGAAAGGCCGGGAATAACTAATTACCGTTTTGTCAGCAAGTAGAAAGACACGAGATTGCAGCGCACCAGAGGTTTAGTGGACATTGGCTTCATGGTCACAGAAGAAAATGAAAAGGATTTGGCAAGTCTCGTCCGGTCCCTCAACCATTTTTGAGGGATGGTGATCTTTTGTCTGAATTCAATCTTTGTCTGAATCCGATCTTTGCCAAGCAAACCATTCCGGCGTCCGAGTCAGCGTCAGGGCCAACGATTTTTCTTTGTTACTTGGCGGCGTGATCATGAGTCGTGGCAGCTGGACATGCGAACGTGTAAAAAGTGCATCCTTACGCCCTATACATACTGTCGCTTCAGTATTCCTTATGTCCCCTACCATCACACCAGACATACCTGTCGAATCCACAAAGACTAATCCTGCCGGTCCACAATATGTCGATGCATTGCAGGAAGAGATCAGCATTCCACCAAGAGGCGAATCGCCAAAGAACAACTAGCTCAGTTTTCGCAACACCAGCAGCAGCACATCTACGCCTTAAGACTTCAACAAGAAAGGAAACTGAGGGAAGAAGATGAAATAAAACGAAAAGAAGAGGCAGCCAGAATTCAGAAGGAGGATGAGGACAAAAGGAGGGACTTCGAGGAGGAGATGAGATTGTGGGAGGAATTGAGGCAGGAGGAAGAGTCAAGACAACGGAAAGAGGAACAAGAGCGGCAAGAACGAGCAAAACAAGAAGCCAGGCTTCAGCAAGAAGAGGAGAGAAGGCAAGCAGAGAAGGAATTCGAGGAACAAGAGCGGCAAGAACAAGCAAAACAAGAAGAAGCCAGGCTTCGGCAAGAAGAGGAGAGAAGGCAAGCAGAGAAGGAATTCATGAGACGAACGGAAGCCAGACGGTGGCTGAAAGCAGTAGCGGTAAGAAAGATACAAGTTTATGATCCTAAACTCAATGGTTGCTATCGTAGAAAACAAGCATCGTCGCGCAGATTGGACAGTACCACGCAAGATGGGTTGACCTTCGCTCAAACCGTTCCACGGCTATCTGGGAGGAGCGTCTCGCTTTCCAAGACATCCCTTGGCCTGTATTCAACCCTCAACCGGAAAAAGCCTCTGACGTATCGCCATGTCGAATCAAACAGTTTATCCAGCATCCTCACAGGCCTCACAACGAGACCAGTACTTCAATTGACCTGCTAAAAACTGAGCTATTGCGTTGGCACCCGGACAAGTTCACAGTGAAAATATTACCCCGTGTTAAGGAGGAAGATCGAGCCGAGGTGCAAATTGCACTAGAAGTGGTTATAAGAGTATTAACTGATATGAAGTCGAACCGCCACTAATGTATATTCATGTAATAAATAGCAACCATAACAGCAAATATGTAGATTGTGACGAATGCAGATCATATAGAGTTGCAAAATATTGAGTTGACCCAGAGTGACTGAATTGTGTTCTTCGTCAGCATACCAACTCTGAGCCATCTGTGTTCCGTATGAAAAGCCGTAGCTGTTGCATAAATGAACATCAGCAATGACTCGAGGCTTATGCAACCAAGTTTCAGTGATGCTGTTGATGGAGAAGGACTCGCAGTGCAACGATTTACTGGATCTGGGTGAGCATAAGATCAACCTGGGTAGAGTTTTTGCACTCACAGGTGGTCAAGTAGCCCAGCTCTATGAAACTTTCGGGGACAAAATGGGCAGCCAAAGTCGTATCCAGGTCAATACAGGTGTTCAACAGTCATTTGCATACGCTTAAGCTTGTTGGTTCGCTTTTTCTCCCTTTTATGGGCTTGTTTGGCTGCTTGACTCGACTCTAACCCTGGCGCAGTTGAAATGGTGCTTGTAGTTTCGTGGAAAATCCTATTGTGCACTAGCGACTTCCATGCATGCCAAATAGTGGTGTAGAATTGCAAAACATCATCGCCAGTGTTTGTAGCAACACGATGTTGTCGCAATTCATCACATATTTGTTGAGTCTGGGTGATATTATCGATCGAGATGAAGTCACAGGCAATCTTTATGGCGTCAGTTTGATTACTAACCTGATGGATAAATGAGATATTGTACGTTTGCATGTCCGAAAGATATGACAAACTTGGTGTGCACAACCAGCGGGAATGAAAATTGCTTCCCCGGTCATTTGGAATATGGTGAAGGGCCGTACGCCGTGTAGTGTCTCTAGCTCCGTGAGCATGGTTTCGGTGAAATAAAAGTTCTGGGAATGAATAGGATGTCCCGGGCCCGTAAAACCTGCATGATTGCGGAGAAAGTTGCAGACGACTGGGGATGCTGCTTGCGGAAATATCCTCCACAAAGCATAATTACGCTGCGGCTCTTTGCGACCTGAATCCCAAACCATGATATTGACGGCATCGGTCATGTCGAGATGGAGCTTAGTAGAACCGTGGTGGTAACCGTCTTCTACAGAACCGTACGCAATGTACATTTTTGGGCCTGGGAGAGGAGTCAATATCTTTCTCATGCTTTAAAAAAACAATGATACCTAAATCTGGTGCCACGCCATTAAGTGGGAAATGCGCGGCCATGTTGAGGACCCCATCTGGCCGCGTAATATCTCCGTGTGGAACAGCATCTACGAAGGCATTGAAAAGTTCTGGAAACTCATCCCGAAAATGAGCTTGTGGGGGCCAGTCCTACCAGTAGACCCAGTCGTTTTGGTTAACCCGATCGCAGATATAGTTGCAAAAGGTAGGTACACATAGCGCAGTTGCTTGCTGGGGGGGTAGGTTAACCCAAAAGACAGCTCTTGCTGGGGAAATGTGGTGTGGTAGGTTGACCAGGGTCCAGCTATTGATGCAGCACTTGGTTGACCCAGGTCCAGCAATTACTGTGGCATTGGGTTGACCTGGTCCCAGCTCTTGCTGCAGCACTGGGTTGACCCGGGTCCAGCACTTCCTGCAGGGCTTGGGTTGACTGGGGTCCAGCTATTGCTGCAGCATTTGGTTGACCCTGGCCCAGCACTTGCTGCAGGGTAGGTTGACCTGGTCCCAGCTCTTGCTGCAGCACTGGGTTGACCCAGGTCCAGCACCTCCTGCAGGGCTTGGGTTGACCGGGTCCAGCTATTTCTGCAGCACTGGGTTGACCCTGGCCCAGCACTTGCTGCAGGGTAGGTTGACCAGGGTCCAGCTATTGCTGCAGCACTGGGTTGACCAGGGTCCAGCACTTGCTGCAGGGCTTGGGTTGACCAGGGTCCAGCTATTGCTGCTGCACTAGGTTGACCCTGGCCCAGCACTTGCTGCAGGGTAGGTTGACTGGGGTCCAGCTATTGCTGCAGCACTTGGTTGACCCAGGTCCAGCAATTACTGCAGCATTGGGTTGACCTGGTCCCAGGTCTTGCTGCAGCACTGGGTTGACCAGGGTCCAGCTATTGCTGCAGGGTAGGTTGACTGGGGTCCAGCCCGTTCTGTAGCGTTGGGTTGATCCTGGACCCACCCAATCGGCAGGATTGGATTCACCACAGCCCGGCTATTGCTCCAGCACTGGGTTGCCATGCTCAGCTCTTGCTGCAGAATTGGGTTGACCCTGGCCTAGCTCTCGCTGCAGGATTGGGTTGACCAGGATCCAGCTCTTGCTGCCATGTGGGCTCATGTTGGTCCGCAGGCTTGAGCCACACCCCAGTCTGCCTGCAATTATTTCATGTTCACAACATTGACAGAGCTCACACCAGCTCAAGCCAATATTTACTCAGAAACTGCCATATAAAGTCATCAAAAATTTTCAATCTGTACATGACACACAATGTACCACGTAATATAATTTGAATGCACTTATTAAAAGCACAGGGAATAGCAAAATTAAAACATTATTATTTTGACAATGCACAATATCTTACTTTCACTATCAGCTATCAGCCGTTACAGGAGCTATTTATTCCCAATGACAATCTATGACAAAATCAGAACTTACCACACTTCAAATATTGTGCTTTTCTATTTAATATTGCTCAATTCTCCATTGGAATCAATATATATAACCTCACTATTACTTAAAATAGACACATAAATTTAATGATTATTTTATCCAAATACATAATTATATAGTGAAGGGCAGAAGGCAGGTGAGAGGAAGATAGGGGAGTGGGAGAGGGAGGAAGGTGGGAGTAGGAGAGGGAGGAAGGTGGGAGTGGGAGAAGGGAGTGGGAGTGGGAGAAGGGGGAAGGTGGGAAGGCAGCAGGGACAGGAGGGAGACAGAGATGGAGAGGGAGAGGGAGAGGGAGAGGGAGAGGGAGAGGGAGGAGAGTGGAATGTACATACGTTCCCGTTGTCCTCGTCGTCTTCGTCTACGTCTCCGCCGTCCTCATCCTGTCGTCCTCGTCTGCGTCTCCGCCGTCCTTGTCCCTGTCGTCCCCGTCGCTGTCGTTCCCCTTCCCGTCGTTCCCGTCATCGTCGTCATCGTCCTCGTTGTCGTCGTCAGCCGCGTCTCCGTCCCCGTCGTCGTCCTCATCGCCACCTGGATGGTGGTCGTCGTCCCCCGGATGGTCGTCATCGTCTCCATCATCCTGTCGTCCCGTCGCTATCCTTCTCCGTCCCGTTGTCCCGTCGCCGGCCGTCTGTGACCTTGTCGACTGTCCTTGTCCTTGCCGTCGTGGTTGTCTCGGCTGTCCGTCCTGGTCGTTGGCGCATCCTCGTACCCGGCCTCGCGGCCTCGTTTCCGCCATCCTCACGGTGGCCGTTTTCGTCGGCTTCCGTTCTGTTTGCTGGCGCGTTGTGTTCTGGTGATGGGTTTTTGGATTCGCCTGTGTTTGGCGTGGTGTAGCTGCAAAAGGTCAACAATTAGCAAAGAAGACAAAATTGTTCAAATCAGAAATTTACCTTGGGTGTTCCTCTGCACCCGTCTGACGCGTTGACACGTTGTTGAAATCAACGAGTCGAAGCTTTGAACTCGCGCGGGAAAGCCAACCGGCTGTTGCCGATTTCCCAAACGGGTTCAAGTTGCCAAACATGGAAGTGTCGCTGACGCTTTTGAATCTTCTAGCATGCACAACAATGCATGCATACCCGAAGTGAGATCCTCAAAAGGTGTAAATATGGTATATCTACCCTCATACCAAAATTTGTATTTTATTCGGCCCTGCATCAAGGGCTATTCACAATTTATTCCATTCCTCTGCCAGAATTGGACCCTTAATGATCTAACTTTGTCTTAAAAATCTGAAATTAATCTAAGGAGTACTTTAATGAGTACTCATTGTGGTACACATAAGTGCCTGATTGTGGGTGGACCAGGACCTTTGTTTCAGCCAAGCAAATGCACAGAATTGTGCATTGTGGCTGACCCATCAACCGAGTCCGAACTTCAAGTTCAGCTTTACTTTGAACCTTTCATTTCTTGGCTACAACAGATTCCGGGACCACCAAGTGCCAGGCACTGATCATCAATACAATAGATACTTTACATAGTAGTTTCCAAATTATTCTCATATTTTTCAGAGCAATATTGGTAATGTAGCACTTTAAGGGTCCGGAATTGGCAGGGAGGTATCAATGAATCATGGATATCTCTCTATGTATGCCATAATAAAATACAAAATTTGGGGAGGATGTAGTTAGAGGCTAATTCTATCTCTACATGGTCTTAAATGTGCTACACAGTCGTTGTGCTCCATGCAATTACACTGAGAAAAGTAAGATCTTGGTTACATATAAGGCAACTCGCGCCCGTTTGGGCAGATTATCGGCAACCTCCGGCGTGGGTTCAAATCGTCGCGTACTCCACGATGCGTCCACGAGAACAGCAACAGCAGCAAATCAAGTAGAAGGTAAGTAGATTTCTCAAAATTTATTACTATTACTATGCTAGATAATATTATTGTTTTTATGAAGGACTTTCTCACTGCCGCGCCTGAAATTAACCGCAACAGGCATGCCCGCGCCATGTCACGTCAACACCCAACTGAAGGGCCGAAACGGCGGATGGCAGGCAACGACGGGGACAGAGGCGACGAGGGCACAGACGGCCAGCCAGGGAAGACGACGGGGACAGAGATGGCCAGTGAAGAGACAACAGGACGACGGGAGCATCCAGGGAACGACAAGGACGACGACGGGGACGGAGACGGGGATGACGACAATGAGGACGAGAGGACGAGGACGATGACGAGGACGAGGACGAGGACGATGACGAGGACGATGACAATGACAATGACAATGACAAGGAGGACGATGGGAACGGGGACGATGGGAATGGGAATGATGGGGACGGGAACGACGGGGACGGCTAGCGAGGGGACGATAGGACGACGCAGACGATGACGACGATCTGGCGGACGACGAGGACTACGGGCGATGACAACGACAACGAGGACGATGACGACACTGAGAGGAACGACGGGAACGGGAACGACAGGGACTGGAACGGCGGAAACGTGGACGATGGGGACGGGGACGACTGGGACGGGAACGACGAGGACGAGGACGGCAGAGACGTAGACGAAGACGACGAGGACAACGGGAACGTATGTACATTCCACTCTCCTCCCTCTCCCTCTCCCTCTCCCTCTCCCTCTCCCTCTCCATCTCTGTCTCCCTCCTGTCCCTGCTGCCTTCCCACCTTCCCCCTTCTCCCACTCCCACTCCCTTCTCCCACTCCCACCTTCCTCCCTCTCCTACTCCCACCTTCCTCCCTCTCCCACTCCCCTATCTTCCTCTCACCTGCCTTCTGCCCTTCACTATATAATTATGTATTTGGATAAAATAATCATTAAATTTATGTGTCTATTTTAAGTAATAGTGAGGTTATATATATTGATTCCAATGGAGAATTGAGCAATATTAAATAGAAAAGCACAATATTTGAAGTGTGGTAAGTTCTGATTTTGTCATAGATTGTCATTGGGAATAAATAGCTCCTGTAACGGCTGATAGCTGATAGTGAAAGTAAGATATTGTGCATTGTCAAAATAATAATGTTTTAATTTTGCTATTCCCTGTGCTTTTAATAAGTGCATTCAAATTATATTACGTGGTACATTGTGTGTCATGTACAGATTGAAAATTTTTGATGACTTTATATGGCAGTTTCTGAGTAAATATTGGCTTGAGCTGGTGTGAGCTCTGTCAATGTTGTGAACATGAAATAATTGCAGGCAGACTGGGGTGTGGCTCAAGCCTGCGGACCAACATGAGCCCACATGGCAGCAAGAGCTGGATCCTGGTCAACCCAATCCTGCAGCGAGAGCTAGGCCAGGGTCAACCCAATTCTGCAGCAAGAGCTGAGCATGGCAACCCAGTGCTGGAGCAATAGCCGGGCCATGGTGAACCCAATCCTGCCGATTGGGTGGGTCCAGGATCAACCCAATGCTACAGAACGGGCTGGACCCCAGTCAACCTACCCTGCAGCAATAGCTGGACCCTGGTCAACCCAGTGCTGCAGCAAGACCTGGGACCAGGTCAACCCAATGCTCCAGCAATAGCTGGCCCTGGGTTGACCCAGTGCTGCAGCAAAAGATGGCCCTGGGTCCACCCGGTGCAGCAGTAAGAGCTGGACCTGGGTTGACCCGATGCTGCAACAAGAGCTGGACCTGGGTTGACCCAATCCTGCAGCAAGAGCTGGGGCCAGGTCAACCCAGCAATTGCTGGACCCCAGTCACCCCCTCCAGCATGTGCTGGGCCCTGGTCAACCCAATGCCGCAGCAACAGCTGGGTCCAGGTCAACCCCAGTGTGCAGCAAGAACTGGTCTAGGGTCAACCCAGTGCTGCAGCAATAACTGAAGCCAGGTAAACCCACATGGCTTGAACAGCTGGACCTGGGTCAACCCATCCATCCTGGAATAGCTGCCCTGGGTTAACCTACCCCATGGCAGAGCTGACACCGGGTTGACCCACCCAGGCGCCCTTGACCAGCAAGATCTGTACCTGGGTCAACCTACCACACCACATTTCCCCAGCAAGAGCTGTCTTTTGGGTTAACCTACCCCCCCAGCAAGCAACTGCGCTATGTGTACCTACCTTTTGCAACTATATCTGTGATCGGGTTAACCAAAACGACTGGGTCTACTGGTCCTACAGGGCATGGTGATCACGTAAAGAATATCAACTGAGTAAAAATTACCTTGAGCTTCAGTATCTGTCTTCGGTCGTCAGCACTACTGAAATGCCGGAAAAAATCTGAGACTGTTGTTTGTTGCGTGGATTCGGTCTCGCAAACGACGAGAGTGACTTTTCGTGATCTATATCTCTCGATGAAGTAGTCAGGCACCCAATTGCCCTGGAGATGGGCGCACACGCTTGTTACCACTACAGGAATGCCTTGGCACCAGTATCATTGGAATTCATTGAAGGGCGCATCTCGAGAGAGCCTAGGGGCCTCAAGTATGTTAGGGCGATGTCACAATTCAGAAGATCTGCATCCGATAAGAAATTTGAGCAAGGGAAGTACAGTCTGTCCCACCCTGGATTCATGTCCTGCAAAAGGGACTCCATTGCTGAAATTTCTGCCTCAAGTTCATCATGAAGGAAGCAGGTGATCGGGTGAAAATTGGACTGATGTTACGGATCGCTTCTGCAGCGGGCTCCGGCAACAATCAACTTAACAGGGGATCGGCTTCCAGAGGGGAGAACAGCAGCTTTCATTGTTGCTTACAGCTAAGACAACACTGCTAAGAAGGGGGGGGTCAAGGTCTAATGTCATTGCGAGCCGTGGGGGTTACCCAAAACAAGATGAGTCTGCCCCAAGAACCAGACTAAACGTAAGGAAAGGAAAAGAAGAAAAAGTCCGAACCAACAACAAGAACAGTATATATAGTGACTGGTCTTGAGGGGAGGTAAATAGAAATACAACCATGAAGCCACAACATGTCCAACTACACCATGTGTTCACCATGAGGCGCACATGAGGCATCCTCATGTTGATGTTCTCGTGATCCAACTGGAGGCCCAGGTGTCATTGAGGATAGAAGAGGTCCAGATGACTCGGATGATTTGTCATCGGATCATGTGACATGCAGAATTGCCAATTCGGGGTCTACACTTGCTGTAATGGGCAAGTGCGCAGTTTGGCAAGTGCGTTGCACGGTCGGGTCGAAGATGGGTATCGTCCAGTGTAGGATTGGTGATGAGAGTGTCTTGAGGTAGCAGGGACATAGTGACAAGGTCGGTATAAGGGAAAACAAAGGAATGTATGGAGGGAAAACCAACTAGGATGGTGGGATAGTCGAGGTCAGACATGTGAACAGCATAAGCTGTACTGGATGACGATGTCTGTGTCAATGACGTATCGAGGGGTGATGTCTTGTCCTGTCTGTGGAACAATGCAGTCCACCTGATGTTGGTATTCATCCAAGAAAGGGGTGTGGGAGGTATCAAGATTATGGATGGAAAAGGATAAATGAACGTGGGTCCAGGTTTCGAGTCATGGCATGAGTGACAAGTTGTGGGAACAAGTCGTCGGGTACTGCATTAAAGCGGTGTTGTGCGAACAATATACGATAGGGGTTGGTTCACTGTTTGGGAAGTCGTATGGTCTGTAGTCGAAGTCCAAAAGAGTATGCTCCGGCGATGGTCGGATTAGAGAGAACAGTGAAATGTCTCGTGATTGGGGATTGTTCAGAGTTCGCATGCAGGTGAGGAATGTCGTCGGATCGTCAGGGAAGATAATGGTGGGCACAGGGTACGAATATGGAAACCAAATATCCGGGAATGGCAATTGTCAATTATGTGTCGATATATTGTCGAGGTGGAAGTCAGAAGTATCAATGGTGGAAGGGTTTCGGTGCCGATGCCAAAGATAGATCATAACAAGGTAGAAACCGATCAGGAAGATGATGGCAATGCTGCCAATAACAATTACGGTAATGAGCTGTGTCGGGAGTACAGCCATTGTGATCGGTTTATCGTGGGATAGCATAAACAAGATATCGAAGGGAAAAGACAATGTCGGTGACGTCCATCGGCAAGGAGACTATTCGGGTACAACAAGGTCACGTGGGAGATGTCCATGGTCGGTCTGGATTGTTCTGGAAGAAGGGACAAAAAGAGAACAAGAATAAGAAAATACAAGGATGTCCAAATGAAGAAACAATGACGTTGAAAGGAAGACAAAGGACAAAATGAAATGAAAAAGGAAGGTGTGCAGTGCAGAATCGTCGTGGTGGGTATCGGAATGGACATCGGGGTTGGAAGCGGAGTTGGAAACGTAACAACTGAGTGTGCAGTACTCCCGAAATAATTGAGCAAATCGAAGCTTTGTAATCCCCCTAAATTCAGATAAAGATAAATGCTCACTTGTAATAGTCTCACGTCTCACGCTCACCTCAATAATACTGTCATAGCACGAGAGACATAATTCACGACTGCAGATGTAGCAAAGCCAAGTCTGCGAGAAAAGCGCAGTATTGCATACATCTGGTCAAGAGAGTATTCGTCAATGGTGACGCTCTTGATAAAAATACGAAAACTTACCACAGGTTACTCGCTGTAGAGGCTCCGGGCCGTCTGGACCCGAATCCTCTTTATATCCCACTTCATCCCCATCCATTCCCATTCATGTATCGTCGATTCCACCCGTTTCTGGTCGTTTCCATCAATTCCGCTCCGGATTCTGCCTCCGGATTCGTTCCTACATGCACTGCAATGTCTCTAACGACCCGGAATCAGTACGTTTATAGTCATATATCATGTATCTACGTTTCCCGTCTCCTAGTACATAACATTCCTCCACTCCACTCCTCTCCTATCAGTTACAGCCTTCGGTTGTAGTACATAGTTACTACAGCACAGGATCACTCCCAGTAGTATAAAAGATGTACCCTTATACTACAACCATATAGAAAATACAGGTTATCACTCCCCTTCAGTTCTATTTCTTAGTCCTCGCTTCGTATCGTCTCATCAGTCTTCGTACTCCACTCTCTTCACTTCCCCTCTGATCCAGAACCCCGGATTCGGGTTGGATTGACTAGACTACATAGACACTAAACTCCTCTGATCACTTCTTAGCTGATCACCCTTTTCGTAGATTCCCATTTCGGGTCTACAACAGAACTCGCCGTCACAACTGGAGCCCACCGCGAGGAGTGGTTCAAGTACAAATCAACCCAGGTCCCCTATTGCTTCCCGACTCCGGTCACATACACGAACCCTTCGAGAAGAACTTTCGCTTTCCGTTAATGATCCGACAAACCAAGAGGAAGTTTTATTTGACGTACCCGAGCACCTAGCGTCGCACACTGCCCTTCCACTTGTGTCCGGATCCGGTACCTCTTTATTTACTCCGTCCAATAGTCCAGAACCTATTGATTTACCCCTCGAAATCCCGGTCATCCGCATCTCTTCGGACGAATCTTCCGAATTAAGCTCACCCCCTTCCACACCAACCTCGTCATCTTCCGCTCAACAACAATCGGCTTCCGTTTCTAGTACCGTTCCGTCTATCGTCCCGTCTTTGATTTCGTCTCCCGATCCCGTTCCGACATCTAGTATCGTCTCGTCTGCCTCCTCGACATCGTTATCCACGAATTTTAGTGTTCCGCTTCCCGATTTGTCGAATATTGCGATCTCGTCTCCATAGTTTTTACATCATCGATTCCTGTTCCCGTTGTTCCCATCCCATCTACATCTACGTCCTCGATCCCCGTTCCTACACCCGTTATGGCCACTACCCGTTAAATCTTAAATGTTTCTTCGACGAAGTTGACCTCTTAGCAGACGAGGCCAAACTCAACGACAGGGGCAAAATTAAACATAGTCTTCGGTATGCCAGTATAGCCGACTTCGAGATTTGGGATCGTTTACCGACAGCGGCCGGTGGCGATTTTGATGATTTTCGAAAAGCGGTTATACAATTATATCCCGGTGCTGAGGACGATCGACGATATTCGGTCGCGGACCTCGATCAACTTACTATTACACAAGCCCGACATGGGATCCGTACCCACGCAGAGTTGGGAGAATATTATAGAGAATTCTTCCGTATCGCGGGTTTCTTACTTGACAAGAGACGGATCTCAGAACGTGAACGAAATCTGGCGTACGAGGCCGGATTCGACCCTGATCTCAAACAGCGGGTTAAAATGAGGATGCAGTATAGCAAACCCAACCATTTCCACAACGATCCTTACGATTTTGAAGAATTTCACAATTGCGCTCATTTCCTGTTGGCTGGAACCGCAGCCGACCAAGGATCCTTTACCCGATCCACGTGTACTCGTCCCACTCCCGAACCCGTTGTACCAAAAGCGGAACCACCCGATAATGGCATGGCCGATCTTATGCGGCTTATGACGCAACAAATAGCAATGCTTACCCAGACCATGGCCGCCCAGCATTCGCGTCCAAATCCTATACCACGTCCCCCGGCTCCCTGCCTTACAGACAACGGATCAGTACTGCCTCCGGCGGAAAAATGTTGCTATTTTTGTCATGACCCGATGCACTTGATTCCGCAATGCCCCCACGTCGACGAATATATCTGCAATGGAAAGTGTATCCGCAACGAGGCCGGTCGTGTCGTCTTACCCAACGGATATTTTATCCCTCGTCATATTGTCGGCCGAACTCTTCGGGAACGCTTCGACCTTTGGCATGCCCAGAACCCTGGACAGAAAGCAGCAGTCACGACGCAACGCGACCCCCCTCCTCATATGAAGGTCAACATCGTGGAAGTTGTCAATGTTCCCAACGAAGACGCTCCTCTCCCTTTGTTAACGAGGTCTATCATTCCACAGTTCATGACCATGTATGTGTTCCTGACGACAATGACTGCGAAGAGAAAATCCAGGTTTTGGAAGCGGAACTTCAGAAGGCGAAAAGTAAGTGTGTCCGATTCCGCCTTGCTACTCCAAAGGGAAAGGGAGAGCACCCAATCCGTCTCTTAAACCCGTTCCTTCTGCACCTGTGGACCCGCCGGTAGCCGGTCCTTCTTCTGCACAACCGCAACCTCCTTCGGCCGTGACGGCTTCGATTCCATGAACACCCGCTCCACAAACCGGTCCCTTTCTGACCCCGCCGCAATATCATTATCAGGCTCCTGTCGAGGATGCTCGTCTGGCGAAATCCGTGGCTAGTCGGGCTCTCGATACGGAAATCATGGTTTCACAACACAAACTATTGGCCATAGCACCGGATATCCGCCGACATTTCAAGGAAATTACTACTTCGAAAAAGATTCCTAACGAAGCAAATCCGGCCCAGGTTTTCCACCAAGCAATGACAAGTAACGTCCCGACCCGCCCGTGTGATGATTGCCACGAGAATATTCCACTCATTGTTGCCGAAAACGCTGTGCCCCTTCGTGCCATCTACCTGCTCATTGATGGAAAATACCGGTTTGAATGTGTTGTGGATGGGGGATCTATGATCATTGGTATGCGGCATGACTTATGGAACAAACTCGGTCTCGGATTGCAAAATCACAAACTCGTCTTACAATCTGCCAATTCAATGGACAATGATACGCTCGGATGGATTGCAAATCTTCATTTCGGATTTGGAGAATTCGATATTTACCTCCAAGTCCAAGTCATCGAGGACACCCCATATGAAGTTTTGTTGGGTCGTCCGTTCGCCACATTAACTAATCTCGTCACAAAGGATTTCCGCGACGGCAATCAGATTATCACGCTTACCGATCCTAATTCCGGTGCAATAGTTACTGTTCCGACAGTGGAACACAACGAAAAAGAACGGCGTGCCCGATCCGACACGCGGAAACCGGGTTTTTGATTATCGAGGAATCGGACACATTCCGAGGAGATGTCGCGCCTACGAATGATAAGCCGGAACTCGCAAGCGATCCAATTTGTTCTCATGATACCCTTCCCGATTCTATTCCGTCTTCGGATTCCGACCCGCCTTTTGACCCGACCCTCTATTTTCATTTTGATTCATCATCTACCGATTCCACTTCTAAAGAATTTTGTTTCTCTTTCGAGCTCGATTTCTCCTCAAAACCGCCGTCTTCAACCTTGGACACGGTATCTATATTGTCATCTCTCTATTCTCATCTTGTAAAAGTATCCTCGGAAACTAAACCTGTACATAATGTATTCCAGGTTAACGCCGACCCAAACGCAATTTAAAAGGAGTCGTTGTCCGGAAAAAGTACAAGAAAGTCGCGAACAGAGTTCGTCCCATTTCCACCACTCTTCCGGACAAGTATAGGATTATTCGTAACATCACTGGTGATCCGCTTGCCGACTTACCCACGCGTCCGACACGTCCACCCGATTTTACGCCCGGAACCCACTACACCCAGGAACGTCACGACAAATACAACATTAACCTGGATGACTTTCTATGGCCGGAAGAGGAAAAACTTGGCCATTTTCTTATCAAAGAACAAGAAGCCACGTTCGCTTGGAACGAATCCGAGAAAGGTCAATTCAATACCAATTACTTTCCGCCAATCCATATCCCAACCGTTCCCCACACGCCTTGGGTTCACAAAAATATCCCTATACCGCCCGGAATTCTGGCAGAAGTCGTCTGGATTATAAAAGATAAGATTGCCGCTGGTACCTACGAGCCCTCCAATTCTTCTTACCGTTCCTGGTGGTTTTGTGTTATTAAGAAGGATGGTCTTAGCTTGCGCTTAGTGCATGACCTACAGCCGCTCAACGCTGTCACTATCCAGGACCCCGTGGTGCCCCCAATGACGGACCAACTCGCCGAATCCTTTGGTGGACATTCATGTTACGGGGCCTTAGATCTCTTCGTATCTTTCGATCAGCGGCTTGTGCATCCAGATTCGCGCGACTACATGACCTTTCAATCCCCACTTGGTACACTCCGTCTTACACGCATCGCAATGGGATATACGAATTCACCCCAGATCATGCACGGGGATACCACATATATTTTACACGACGAAATCCCGCACGTAACAATCTCGTTTATGGATGATATTCCTCTGAAAGGCCCCCCGACCCATTATGAATTACCAGATGGCGGCTACGAGACTATACCGGAAAACGATGGAATACGACGATTTGTGTGGGAATACTTTCAGGGTGTTAATCGAGTCCTACAACATTTCCGGTACATTGGCGGAACATTCAACGGCAAGAAGCTGGAGCTTTGCCACCCATCTGTGGTTGTTGTTGGTCATACGTGCACTTACGAAGGTCGTGTCCCCGATGCCGGGAAGGTTCAGAAGATTTGCGATTGGCCTCTGCCTAGGAACGCGACCGATATACGCACCTTCCTTGGTACTTGCGGACTTATGAGGATTTTCATCAAGGGCTTTGCTTTGTATGCTCGACCCTTGGTTTATCTCACCCGGAAAGGAATACCCTTTGATTTCCAGGACGTGGAACTATCCACATTCAACTTCTTAAAACATGCCGTTGTCACTTCACCCACTTTGCGCGCCATCAATTACGAAAAAGATTGGGAAGTTATATTGGCTGTGGATTCATCGGTTATAGGTGTCGGGTTCATCCTCATGCAGATCTGCAATGACGGAAAGCACTACCTGAGCCGCTTTGGGTCCATCACATGGAATGATCACGAGTCACGCTATTCCCAGTCTAAGCTGGAATTGTTTGGCCTTTTCCGCGCCTTACGCTACTTCCGGGTGTTTATCATTGGTGTCCGTAATTTGACCATCGAGGTCGACGCTAAATACATCAAGGGGATGTTGAACAACCCGGATATTCAGCCAAACGCCACAATTAATCGGTGGATCGCCGGGATTTTACTTTTCAATTTCACACTAGTCCACGTACCGGCTTCTGACCACTCCGCCGCGGATGGGCTCTCCTGCCAGCCACGAACTGAAGCCGATCCACCCGACACCAATGATTTTGAAGAATGGATTGACCGGTCATATGGTTTTTATATGGAAGTGGTCAACTACAGATCACCCCGATGTGACTCATCCACCCATGTTTTATGTACGGCCTGCCAGAACCGAAGTTACGCGACAAACCCGGTAGCCGTGTACTCTGTGGAACAAACCGATGCCGATATCCCTCGGACAGCAAACGCTGTTGCCGCTGACGATCGGGTTCGCGTTGTCGAACAATTCCTTCGAACACTAGAGCGTCCACCTGGATTTTCCAACCAGAAATTCCGCCAATTCATGAGATACACGCTCTAATTCTTCCTAATCGACGATAAACTTTGGAGGAAGGACGCTCACGGAAAACATAAGGTCGTGGTTCCCGTTGGTAAACGGCTTTGACTTATCCGCGAGGTGCACGACTCCCTCGGACACAAGGGGGTGTTCTCTGTTCGAACTCATCTTTTGGATCGGTTTTGGTGGCCATTCTTGAATCACGACGTCAAGTGGTATGTCCGGTCGTGTCACCAGTGTCAAATCCGGCAAATGCGCTACCACCATATTCTGCCTACGGTTGCGACTCCGGCTTCATTATTTCGTAAGGTATACATTGATACCATGCACATGCCCCGATCCGGCGGTTTCCACTACATTGTACAAGCTCAATGCTCCCTTACTTCGTATCCGGAGTTCCATATGCTGCGCCGGGAAACGGGTTCTACCATAGGCGCCTTTATTTTCGAAGAAATACTGTGCCGGTGGGGTGCTTTGGAAGAAATTGTCACGGATAACGGCCCTCCGTTCGTCGATGCACTCAATTACCTCGCGGACCATTTTGGTATCCGACACATCCGGATTTCCCCCTACAACTCACAGGCTAACGGACCCGTCGAACGTCGTCATCGGGACGTTCGCGAAGCAATAATGAAAACATGCGATAGCGACGAGCAGAGTTGGCACACCGTTGTACACTCGGTATTTTGGGCAGAACGGGTTACAACCCACCGGGACCTCGGGTATTCGTTGTATTATATGGCTCACGGTGTCGAGCCCCTCTTTCCGTTCGACTTAGCTGAAGCAACATATTTGGTTCCACGGCAAAGTGCTATGACGACGCCGGAACTTATTGCTCTCCGTGCCCGACAACTACGGAAACGGCCAGAGGACCTTGACGCCATTAGGGATCGTGTACTCAAGTCACGGTTCGAATCCGTTCGACAGTTCAAAGAGAAATTTGCGAATACGATCAAAAGCTACGACTTGCGACCCGGGGATCTGGTACTCATCCGGAATTCACGGGTCGAGATGTCTCTAGACCGGAAGTCAAAGCTGCGTTGGTTTGGTCCAATGATTGTCGTCCGCAAGACGGAGGGTCAGTCTTACATTCTTGCCGAGTTAGACGGAACCGTTTCTCGAACCTGGTACGCGGCGTTCCGGCTTATACCATACTATAGCCGCTCGTGTCTCTCGATCTCCCTTGACGGCTTTCTGCGCTTTCCGGTGAACACGCACGAACCCGACATCTCGTCTAACGGATCTGCCTCTCCGGCTGACGAATTACCAGTGTTTGATGAACCCGTTGACGACAATTAGCCACCCGTACCCCGTTTTGGTCCGGTTTCAACCCGCTGGTACTCATCAGGGTCTACCCGGTGGGATACTATCTGTTTCAGTTTTGGACTCCTTCTGTTTCCGCTCCCCTTTTCGTTTTTATTTCACGAACTCGAATGATGCGATTAGTCCCGATCACGCCATGCTTGGAAAGTCTTCGGGCTTCACCCTTGCCAGTGGGGACCTAGCTGATAGAGTGTCGATTTTCTTTTTTATGTCTATTCGTTTCTCAGTCCGAAAAAGTGTCAAAATTTTACTACACATTTATGTACAGACCGGCTGGCCTCCCGACGCTTCTCCTCCACAGAACCCGTCACTTTGTTCCCCGGGTTTTGACGCCCACGATTTTGAGTTGCGTAATGAGGAGTGCGTGGTTGGCGCGGATCCGGTTGAGTTGTTGGGTGATCATTGTGAGGCAGGAATTGACCGCGGCCGTGTATGTGGCGAGTTGTTCCGTGGCCATCACGATGTCGTTCTGGGACTTGTTGGCGACCTGCCACATATAGTTGAGGTTTTCCTTGAAGTCTTCACTTATCCGGGGCCGTTTCAGTACGTGCCTCGGGACCTCGAGTTCTTTCGGATCCATCGCCTCTGATTCCGAGTCGGGTTCCACCTCCGAGAGCGTCCGTTTACTACTTGACGGCCCCTTGACCGGTACCTTGCGCTTGACTGGGATTTTGACCATCGGGATGATCTTGCGCTTCGCGGCCAGGTTACGAGCCTTCTCCTTTCCCTTTCGTGCGGTCTTTTTCACCCCTCCAGTCGCGCCCCTTGCCGCCAATATGCACTTCTTTTTCAAGCACTTGCACCGCTCGCAGGCAAAGCCCTCGACTCCTCGACAGGCTTCCTTCGCGATTTCGCACCCGTCGCACTGTCGAATACGGAACGGACCGGTTAGCTGGAACTTCGTCAGTTGGCACAATGTGAAGAAGGGACGACGTACGGACAGCCCGTTATTCTGGTCCTCCCCCACTGGCCCCTCCAACTCTCCCCTCGGGACGGAGAAGTCTTTCAAATCGTCATCTGCCGGATTCGTTTGCTTGATTTCCCTGAATTGGGCCGCCTCCCACTCCATTTCGTGATTTGAGGGCGAGGAAACTGCGTCATCCTCGTCATCGGCCGCCCCACCAATCGGACCGTCCGTATGTTGCGTTTGCGAAAGCTCCCCTGCGTCCTCGAACCCGTCCGGAATCACCCGGTACTCGGCATTTCTCCTTTGCTGCTCCAGGACAAATTTGGCCGCCAGTCGTTTACGCTTGGCTTCGTAGTCCCGTTTAGCGGTTGCTGCCTCTTCATCTTGTTCCTTCTGGCGTCGGGTCGCTTCCTTTTCAGCCGCCTGTTTCCTTTCCGCTGCTGCCTCAGCCTCCCTTCGATCCTCCTCCTGGCGTTGTGCCTCCTCTGCTGCCTCTCGGGTTGCCGTCTCCTGTTCCCATCGTATATGTTCCTGGCGGTTCACGATCCAATGTTTGATTTCCACCATCAGCATCCCGGCGCTCCTCCATCCGGCGGACTCGACGACCTCGATCCCGCTCTCCCGGATTTCCGCAGTAATACCTACATAGGCACGCTGTTGTCCGCGTTACGTTCAGTTGTGAATTGGCCTACAATGTGCTATTCGACCACGTACCAGTGCCCGCTTCCGTCTGAAGACCCATTGGGACGCTTCCGCCTCGCGGCCCTCTTGCATGACTTCATGGGCCGTTTGGTCAACCTCCCGCACCTCCGCTATCGCGTTGGCAAGGTCTTTGCACGTGTTTTCATCGAGGGCTTGGAGAAACTCGTCGTGGGAGCGTTGCATCTTGTGATAACTGAGCAGTATTGGTGGGGTTGTTGTTGTTGATGTCGCGTAAGAAAATTTTTCTTGTGTGTCGTTGTTGACGCAGTCACGTGGCGGCTTTGTTTATGCTCGGCCCCAGTTGCCTTCTTGGGTTTTCGCGGATTCTTATCGTTATCCCTGGGTTGCCGTCGGCTTGCACACACCTGTACGACCATATGACAATCCGACGTGTTGGATTCCAATCCGGATTGACCTCGAGCTTATTTGACCGATGGATTGACCAGGGATGGTCTCTATTAGAAGTGTGGGGGAGATGTAGAGGGCAGGGTCCCTCTATACACGAAAACCCGACATATACGACACAACCCGAATCCGCACAAAGACCTATAACGAACCCGATCGAAATACGTTCCAAAATCCACCAAACCCGGATCCGGATCCGATCCGTAACACAGGGCGGCGCTCAACCCGATTGTATACATTCTCATCACGACGATCATCAACACCGGTTCACTCCTATACTACAGTTCCTATCACGTTTCGTAGAGACACTGATCGGGTTGATATGTTTCAGTAGATTTGATGTTTACTGCCTCTTCTCCTAACTGGCCTGTGCAGAGCACCGCCTTGTTTAAGTACTATAAAATGTAGAGATAGTTGTACCAATAATACAAGTTGACTCTTCACCCCAAAACGCACAGAACCCTTTCGTACTAAGTCTCTCACCACTTTCCGTTATCCCATAACAAACCCGCCCTTACTATCCCTAAATACTCTTCGTCAACTCCACGACCCAACCGGATCCGACACCCAAATCAATCCGGAAACCAACCCGACCAATCGGACACCAACCCGACCAATCGGACACCAACCCGATCAATCGGAAACCAACCCGACCAATCGGAAAGGTCCAATCCTCTCCGGTTCCCACTTACGTGACCTCGGATTCTCTACTTGCCACTCCTTTGATCACTTCTACTAGCTGATCACCCTTCACAGTAGATTCCCATTCGGATCTACAACCACACTCGCCGTCACATCGCTCATCGATCTCCTGGCTACGACATACCAGATTTTGTCGTTGATGATGTATATGCTCATTTAAGAGAATGGGAAGTAAGACTGATGCACAGGCTCGCTAGAACCCATTCAGAAATTGGCGAGCATAAATGTACCCTGCAACGCACCCTTTTCAATCGGATGTCTTCAAGATTGAACTTGCAATTGAAGACTTGAGGATAGTGTGGAGGGGGGCCATCCTTGTAGTGAAATGTAACAAAGCTCTCGCCGTGGTTGTCAATGGTTACCGTCTGGGAAGCTGAAAGCATTATGAAGGTACTATGACACAGCAAAAAGGAACCTACCAACAAAATGACAAGCAGCAGCAGAACTCCTAGAATCTTCACATACATGACAATTGGAAAGGTTTTTGAAAACTGCGTCTCGACCTTTGGCTCGTGTTTTGCAAGCAACGGACTGTGTGACAGGCCTAGGCATTAATATTGAGTGATTCGACAGAACACATCGGGCACGTGCACCAGATCTCAAGTAAGATAGGCCTCATTCAAATACGACTAATGTCATGTGATGAAAATTGTCACGCTTGGCAGGTAAAACACAGTTTAACTCACCAAATGCCTATCTCCTCCATCCACATTTCAAAAATAAAATTTATGGCTCCTGGGAACTACACATAATTGTATCCCAAACAACTCCCAGGAAGCAGAATTTTTATTTTTGACCTGTGTAATGAGGAGATGCAAAAGCAAGTTTGATCTATGCCTACAAACAAGGCTATATTTTCAATCAAAATGTCACATTTGTTTCGAAATGGCTGAGGGCACATGATTTGTCACGAAATGTCACATATGGTCGTATATGAATGAGGCCTATCTTACCAGTGTGGCAAGCACCGATGCAACTCGCGAGTTCAATGTTCAACTCTTGACATGTAATTGACCTGAACCGTTCACCTCGAAGCTCGTCGGCATTGCCGAAGAACCACAACCTCCTAAATTGTGTGCCTAAGGACCATGTGAAACCTTTAGCTGTCATTGAAAAGCTTCCTCGTCAGTTTTAAACCAGCATGATAGAGGATAATTTGTACTATTTTAGGGCGAGCAGTTGGGGAGGCCAACTCTAATATTAATGCAACATCATCAAGGGTATCGCTGAAACTGGAACAGCACAAGTAGCGGCTGGTTCCGGATCCCAAGCCCGTATATATCTCTCTAAATTTTGCATAACATGGCTGCCAATGCAACCTCGTCCACTGTTCTCCCGGATGCTCCCTGCGACTCGTCCTTATCTTCTGGCATGCATGCTCCTCGCCATCTGCACCTCGGAGCCATCCAGCTAGTTCGCCACTCCGTCTTCCCACTCTTTCTGTCCTCCGATGACATTCACAACCACGCTGCAATGACAAGGGTCAGTTCATATATACTTCCTACCACCTTTAAATTTATTCTCAACTTGTCTTCGGAGGAAGCCCGGTAACGGCTGGCTGGGCACTAGAAGCATTAACCTCAAGCACTCCGCAGAGCGAAGCCTCGCATGATGCAGCAGACACGGTAAATAACAAACTCATTTTGGCAGGCCAACAGCTGGGTAAGCTTCTTAATGAGATGGATTCACACGGGTTGTTGTCAGTTTTCCCTACAGATCTGGATGATCATGACGACAATGACGGTTTATCCGTACCACGTCCTCAACCTTACTCGGACGACAGTGATCATGAGTCCGATTTGCATTCCCGAGTATCCAAACACCCTCACCGGGGTATTCTCAGTTGACCAGCCGTCAGGCGTCTCCATCTCAATTTCCGCACCTTCAGTGGAAAGCGATCATATCATCAGAGCTGGCCCAGCTCCTCCTTCTCACGTCCACATTTGCTCCCACTCCTTCACTCCATGACTGCCTTCAAATTGACACCGAGATTTGGGCCCGTTAGCCCAAAAAGGAAGGGCTCAGGTGCGTCGGACCTCCTTGATCAAGATCCAGAGCATCGAGATGGCGACAAGTTCGGTAACCTTACTGCCGCTGCTGCCACCGCCGCCACCGCCTCTTCTACTACGGAAAGCCAAGTTGCCGCCAATAGAGGTGCTTTCCCTTCAGTTTTGGTGGTGGGGGCCATAACCTCAAATCACCGCCATCACACGAAAACGTCACTGCGGGGGGGGAGGGGGCCACCACACACCTCGTTCTACTGCCGTCCTGTTGTCGCCGCCGACCATTGACAAAGGGGAGAGCTCAGAAATGGTTGCCGCAAATCGTCTACCCAAGCATTGTATTTGTATAACTGAAACGGTTTATATAAATGATGGACTCTAGTTCTGCATACTATCGTTACCAACATCTAAAATTTGAAGTAGAAGGGTGTCATCTTTTGCTACCTTATCTCCAAAGTCAGTGAACCAGTCGCATGCGAAGGCAATAGGAATCAAGATGTTTTTACTTGCTACATCCAACCTATTGACATTTTTCATAGTCATCACAAAATCCTGGATGATGCCGACTACAAGTTTGCTGAGGTCGAAGATGAAACCATCTAGTGTTGCCGTAGTTCGGTTCCGAACCTAGCCGAACCCGGTTCAAACCCCGAACCGAACCCTAGGTTCAGTCTAAGTTCAGCCAAGTGCTGAACCGGACCGCGGGTTCAGTTCCGGGTTTCGAGGCCTGCCGGATTTCCTGAACGGCTCCAAACCGCGTCCAAACCGCGAACGCGGATATTTTTAAGGTATTTATTTCATTTATTTTTCGCATTCCTTTACTTACTTTTTCGTGTTAAACGGTATCATGTGACCATTACAGGTAGCTTTCTTCACCAACACGCAACAACGCAAGGCCAATGAACGCGACACAATGTCGTGTTCATGAACACAGGTACGTATTTTACTTTCCTGAACTTTACTAATGTTGCCTGCTACAGGAAGCTCGACCGCGACCGCAGTGTGACCACACCCACGGCCGCGAGATGACCACCCAACGCCAACCCAATGCCAACGGACGCGCGACAGCTGCAACACCACCACCACCACCACCACCAGCAGCGGCAACAACAACGGCAACGACAACCACGACGGCCAGCAGCAGCAGCAGCAATGCCAGCAGCAGCAGCAGTGGCAACGGCAACAGCAACGGCAGCGGCAGCAGCAACGGCCACGACAGCAGCGGCAGCAGTGGCAGCAGCAACGGCGACGGCAGCAGGAGCAGCGCTGGCAGTGGCAGCAACAACGGCAGCAACAACGGCAGCAACAACGGCAGCAACAACGGCAGCAATGACAGCAGCAGCAGTATCAGCAGCAATGGTGGCAACAGCAGCAACGGCGGCAACAGCAGCAGCAGCAGCAGCAGCAGCCGTGGCAGCAACACCACCACAACCATACCACCGCCCCGACGAGGACAACGGTTGGCAGCAGCAGCGCCGGCAATGCCACACAGGGACCACGGGACAAGACCCCCCGTCCCTCCACATCCCTTGGGGACACCGGAGGGCTCCCCCGCACCCATCTACCTCGCGAAGTGCAGCGTTGTATCTATTGATACGCGCCTGCTATTCGTGAGGAGAACGGACGGGGTGAGCCCACCTCGGTCTGGGTTTCAGACCACGTCTGAACCCAGACCGAACGCGAAGAGACGGTTCGACGCCGTCTGGGTCCGGGTTTGGCCATGCGCCAAACCGGACCCGAAGTTCAGTTCGCGGTTCCGCCAAAAAGGGTTGGAACTGGACCGAACTGAACTTCGGCAACACTAAAACCATCTGGAGAAGGATGCGACTTCAGTTCCCTGTATGCGCGCTTGTACCATTCCCCCATCATGTGAGATGGGACCACATCACCTGGCACTGCTGAAGATTCAAGGAAATTCACGAATTCGAAAGCAGCTCAAAGAGCTTGAGTACAGAAGCAGATGGTTTCAGCTTCTTCTGTGACACCATTTGCCTTTACATCAGGATTCCAATAAATGAAAACGATGCATGGTCTCGTGTCAAGACACAATAGATCCCGGATAATGGCAGTCGGTGCACTGCCCTGGTGGAACACTCCAGGTGCAGACCCGAGAAGCAGCGCTCGGGACGAGCAGTTGATATTAAGCCTGGCAAAGCCATTTAGTACTCATGAAACTGGAGCAACTGTTGTACATACCTCTCACCAAGGCATAGCACGCCTTTCTTTGGATGGACGAGGTAAGGCTGAACCTCCAAGCCAACAGAATCTTGATTGGAATAGTTTGTCAATGGGACAAAGCACACAACTGGATGTATAATGATCATCACCTGGCCCTAACCACACGCAAACCATTATGTCGTCCATAGGCTCCTGCTGCAGATAACTTATAGCATGATATTTGCCATATTTGACAAAGGTTGATGTATGTGGATGTGGTGGGAAGATGTACCCGAAGCTTTGGGTGTGTATGGAAGTTAGGTTAGTGGGAAATTCAGAAGGGGCTGGGCTGGAAGATGCTGTGGAAAACATGTTGGCGAGAGCCACAAGGAGGTGAAAGAAAACAAATGATCTATTCGTTGAATTTCGTTCAGCTCTCCCCCACCCTGACATTTCCTAAAGCGGCTAAACAAGGTCATGTGAGTCTAAATTCTCCTCGATCTTTGTTTACCACCTGACATCCACAGCTACAAAGCAAAATGAGGGCCTGGACCAAGACGACGACACAGACGAGGGCAATGATCATGACCACGACCGCGACCGTGACAATGACCATGCCGATGAGGATGGGGAGAACCTCATCTTCGACTACAGCGCTAGCCGTCAAGGCCTTTTTCTAATGCGATGCAGTTGGGTTTCGTTTCACGGAGTTCTGTTTAAGGTAAGCATATTTGGCTGGAACTTCTAACCAACCATTTGCATAATGATTCTTCCATTTGTTCTTGAAAAACTGTTTGACAATCTCTTCTGTAGCCCAATCTCTCTCCAGATAAGGATGCTGGTCGCGTGCCTAGGTGATTGACGGTGAGCGTATTGGGGCAATGCAAACTACAGCACTTACAACCTTGAACAGCTTAGCCTTATCCCTGGCTGGGACTTGCGCCCAAGGGACTTCCCAATTGATACGCGTTCATCGCCAGGTCCCGGAGGTTGCGCTGTGGGTTGCATGAGCATCAACATCCATAGCCTGTGCCCGCTTGACGCACTTGAATTCCTTTGTAAGTTCCACATTTCTTCATGCTTCCCGACAATCCCGTGTTTGGTTGCTGCTCGTGACGATACACGAGATGCGACATACGTGCGGGTATGATAATCTGCCTGTTCTTTGACCGAATTTTCCAGTATGAGATGCTAGTCGACAAATATGCCCGGCAGGCCCGCCGTCAGCCCGAATACAAGCTTCAAACATTCTATGGTCAGCTACAGCACATATACCTAGTGCGATTCAAGGAAGCATGTCCAGATCTTGGGCTCAGTGATGCCTCCACTACATTTTTGGCAGCCATCAGGACTTGCACTCTTGATAACTCTGATCCTCAGTTGTAAGGCCTCAATATTCAAAAGGTTCGTTCCATGGCATTGATATTACCAGGCCAGCACCACCCCCAGGGACCTTGCGAGGGCCAGGCCTACGTCAATCGACGTGGCCATCCTCGCAAGGTGCCATCAAGTACCTCGCGAGGGCCAGGCCCACGTCAATTGATGTGGACGGCCACCCTCGCGAGGTGAGGAAGGCAGGCCCGCATCAATTGACGTGGCCAGGCCTCGCGAGGTAAGGGGACGCGAAATAGGTGGTGAAACCATGCCCCAAACGGGTCAGGTTGCCCAATTATTATTTCATATGTACTATGTCGCGCCAAGGGTACTTCATTGGTTTCTTTATACACGATTCATTACAGTTATTGCAACAACATACAAAGGATTTAACAAAGGGTGGCGTCATCTTGAGACAACGTGCAAGAATCCTTCCTTTCTGACATGTGCCAAGACGTAGTGCCCATCAATCGCATTGTTTGGGGAGTGCAAGGGACGAAAATTGTGTGGGCTGATTATCTGATTAATATTGTTTCGGCAGTTGAATGTTATATTATTATTATAATAAACTCCAGGAATAATGATAGTCGTACCTGGCACCCGCGATCCAATGCAAGATACTTTGAAAGATCGACAAGGTCGATGCTTCCGTCAGCTCTACAACTGTACGTGCATTGCAAGGTGAAGCAGGTAGCATAATCAAGTTGGTCTTTGAAGAGGCGTATGGGCACACTGTGACCATGATTAGACTTGTTTCTGGTTTCTGCCTTCGGATCCGCTTGGCCGGGTGCATCATCAATCCTCTTGTTGTCCTTGTGTGCATTGGACCTGAAAGGAGTTGCTCTGACATAAGTAACCGACAGGGAAATGTGATTGTTCAACAGACCGGGTGTTGAGATAACCCAGGATAGCGCAGACATAGTCATCTTTTACGCTGTTGCCTCGCTTCCCACTAGCACCAACGGGAAGGTGCAAATCACAGCACAGTGTTTGAAGTATTGAAACCTTGCATTTACCGATGCGGGACTTGCTTGGATTCGCAACACCAAAGGTATCGATAAGGGCGTACAATCATACAGTAAGTAAGGGATCACTAGCTTGAATGAGCCATCCGCACATGGGCACTATTGGTTTTTGTTGCTTTAGTGCTGCGCGGGTCTTCTTGCGTTTCTGCCTTCCGCTTACTCATAAGATTGTCAGAAACAACAAAGAGTGCGATTCGTACAGGACATGGACGCATGCATGCGCCACAGTGTGACAGAACTCCAAGTCGCACACAAAGGAGCCTCAGATACATATAACTTTGTCATGTGTCTTGCACAAGCCATCCCAAACGCCACCGCTTTAGCTTACAATGGGCCAACGGCTATTCGGAGGTTTTGTTCGGAAAAGTAGTGTGAGCAGGTTCCATTAATGCCAATCTCCTCAACTATAGCGGTGATCGCAAGGACAATCATGGTCCCACAGGCTTAGTCCTCTACAAAGTCTTGTGGACGAATCATCGGAACACCGTGACCTCGCTAAAGATACAGCCGTGTGGCAATTTTCTTGCAGCAGCAGGTGCGCCCCAGGGAACCAATTTGACCATGATGCATGATGCGTGATGACTCACCAGACTTGCAGATGAGACTGGGTGTCTCCGGCTCTTTTACTTGCGGTCAGAGACCAATGATCCCATCCAGTCCCGGCACATCCTCAAAGAGCATGGAGGCGTATCCGAGCTTTGTTGGATGGAAGACAATATTATTGCCGTGGGCACAACTCGGGGCAAGATCATTCTATACGGCGTTCACGCTGAGAATGTGGGTCGAGCTTCGTTTTGGTTATCTTTGACTACATCTATCTCTACAGGGACATCTTTCCCATATTTGCGATGTCGAGGCTCACGGAGATGGAGTTTCTGAAATTGCAGTCGAATGCATGGAATTTTCAGCAACGAATCGCTGCCTTGCATCTGCGGGAGAGGGAAGGAACTGTATAAAATTGTGGAGTATTAACGAAAATGGTGAGTTACTCTTGAAGTAGCTGTTTCATCTTCTCTGATTATAAGTGCAGGTACTCTTGGTACGCTTGAAATAGGTAATTTGTTACCTGAATACTCCGTTCCACGCTTTGTTGGGTTTGCAAATGCGGGGAATGAATTAGTTGTGGCCCATCTTAAACAAGCTGTTGTGTAGGTCGCCAACTCTCAAGTTATGCTGTACTAACTCCCATTGACATAGAAAACGATTCTCGATCCAACCTTGGCAACTCCTGGAACGGAAGCTCTTGAATCAGGAAGATCACATTGATTGTCGGCCTGCTCAAAGCAGGGGCGATTATTTCATGTAAGGCTAGTTATGCACTCCATCTTCATAAGCTCATAATTAAAATAGAGGAAATGCGCTGTTACTACTAAGCACGAAGCAATTTGCTGTGTTTAACTTGCAGAATGGTCTTGACATATATAGTTTCCCGGAGCTCATCCTCAAGCATAAGGCACGTTATGACCTTGAACCGCGTACTAGCCAAGGGCTAGCATACTTTAGATCAGGAAGATTTCTTGTATCCACTGCAAAAGGTGGAGTCATCCTGATCTTGGATACAAAGGATGCCAGTATCATCGCCACCCTAAAGTCACCTTATAAGACATTTATTCTCAAGTTCTTTGAGATGCTTATGTTATATCGCAGTACCAAAACGGTCAGTTGTGGCCATCGATGTAAATAATCTCTCCTCAATTTCTTTCCCCGGGTTCTAACACATTCTGGCAGGCGATCACTGTTAACGGCAGCAACACTGAATTTGTTGTTGGATCTTTTGTGGGAAATGGAACAGACACCGCCGTTGTGGTGTGGTGCAATAGCGTATGCGTCACATATCTCAATAATGCAGCATCTGACAGGTTTTGCCTCAGCATATTTCATACGATGTTAACAACTCATCTCAACCCACACCTGCGCGCACAGAATCACTTTTTTTCAATCTCGCGCTTTGCTTTTTCATCTATCTTGCAGGTTCTTTGATCCAACCGTATGCCCAGCAAGTTGCATTGAAGGTAATAGCTGCAGGCCATGTCTTTATGATATAGACTATCGTGGTAGCTAATATGTCCCACTCCAATTACTGTTGCAGTTCCTTAGTTTGATTTGATATATTGGCGTACTTTGCTCTGAAGAAATACGACGGGACTATCAAACTTGAGTTTCAATAAGTAGTAGGTGACTGTAATTCTAAAACCACCTTCGTCGCGGTGCACTGAATCCGACGCATTGACGAGTTAGAGCTAGTAGAACTTGAGGTGGGCAGGTGTAGCGCTTTCAGTTGGTTGATCGGTTTGATCACTGGCGCCCATCATCACTGCCAGTGGTGGCTGGAGGAGTGCAAAGCCGGGGTGTGAAAGGCCCTGGGTCGATTTTCAAAGCTTGAAACTGTTTGTCGCGAATACCCCTTCGTTCTCTGGAGCAAGCTCTGTTGAAGAGTTTGCTCGTCTCACAGAACGGTAGTCAATGTCGCGAACTTGAAACCATTTGGTGCATAACGGTACCATGACTGCGCTTTCTGAGGACAGGAACTTTTGGCATTGGATGTGTTTGAAAGATTAAGGTGCACAATCAAATAATATCCTGTCCCAAACCCAAATAATATCTTTGTACCTAGGCATGAAAGGTGAAAGACAATGGACCATAACTCCGAACAGCCCGTTACTACCAATGCACTCCTTGAGGATCTTATACCCCATGCGCCAGGAGCGGGCCCCAATCACTACCTGCGTGATCTATCCCAAGCCTCTCAATGATCAAGACCCTCTTTCATGGGCTGAAAAACGTGAGTCTCCATTTGCATTTCAACTTTACTTAGAATTTGAAAGGGTTATAGGTTCTGGCCAGCATGAATTTTGTAGCGACCATCTTGCAGCAGCTAGTGTGAGACTGATTGCCAAGCCCCATGGACAGGTGGGGTGCTTGTCTCGCAGGGGGTATAGCCTGAAGTCCATTCCCAGTGACTGGAGCCCAGATATGTATTCGGCACTCCAGGTGAGGGACTCAACGAATCTTGACCTATAGATATGATTAACGGCTGTTACAATAGAAATTTATCCATTCCAGAATTCAACACTATATGGACGACCGCTCACTCATTCAGGGACACACACTTTTCAATCAACCTCTGGCCGTTATTGACAAAATCCAACTAGAGGTGAGCAGCATTGAATGTCTCCAGGAGTTGTTAATTCATTTTAGATTGTCACCCAGGCTAGGGAAAAGTTTCCCATTCTAACACATTATGAGAGAGACTGGCCATCTCGCGACATGATCTATACATTCTTGAGTAATGCAGCCTCTCCCAAGTCTACACGATGAGTTAAAGCCATACCAGTCTTAGTTTATTCTTGGTTGTATATTTCACAAGAGTGGTTTCCTCTTCATTCTCAGCAATGCACCCCCACAGTAGAACAGGTATACAATGTATAATGCAATTGCGTGGAGAGTTTGCAAATAATTATAACATGGGAGTGTCTTCAAAATCAATAGCCGTAGTATGGCAATCCGGGGTAAGATTGAACTCAGCTTTCCTTAGTGTTATGGCTGGACTCCAGATACTGTACGAAGATATGTAGTATATATAATAACAACTACTTATAATAATTAGTTGACGAGGCCAATACGACGGATGAACAGACGGGAGGGTGCGAGTAGTGAACTTCACGGGTAACCCTTGGATCTCTCTTATTTGCCAGCCCACACGACCTCGCGACACCGGATGCACGTCAATTGACGTGTCGCCATGTGTTCGCAAGGTGGAACGGGCTGGCCTGGCATGGTGCGCCGATCCGGATGCATTGACGGGCGGGTGGAGGCTGTGTCGTTGGATGCGTGGGCCGTACTTGACACCGTTGCCATCATCACTCACAGGCATACGCGCTCGTCGTCGTCGACGTTGTGCACGACTATTTTACTCTCCCACCGTCTTTTCTTGCGGATTTTTTTACATATCACATATATATTGCCCTACATGCCGTATGTAGACTAATATACATGAAAATAAACACTTGCGATACGCAACACAAATAAGACGTTCTGGAGGGCGGAGATGGCAACGTTCCTAAAGTTACCAGCCGGGGGTGGTCGAAAATGGGGCAGGACGGGGTGATTTGGTGGATGAAAACGTGGGGTGGTGCTGGTTGGGCAGAAAGCTGGAACGTGCAGTCTTGAGACAGCCTGGCCGCTCGTTTGCAACGGGAACGAGTTGTGGGGGTGGAGACTGGCCGGGAGTGGTCGAAAACAGGGTGGGACGGGGTGATTTGGTGGCTAAAAATGGGGGGTGGTGCTGGTTGGGCAGCAAGCCGGAATGCGAGGTCCTACCACCCCCCGACTGCTCGTTCTCAACGCGAACGAGGTGCGTGGGGTGGAGACTGGGCGGGGGTGCTCGAAAACAGGCCGGGACAGGGTGATTTGGTGCATGAAAACAGGGGGTGGTGCTTGGTGGGCAGAGAACCGGAACGCGCAGCTTTGAGACCCCCCGGCCGCTCGTTCTCAACGTGAACGAGGTGCGGGGGGTGTAGACTGGGTGTGGGTGGTTGAAAACGGGGCGGGACGGGGTGATTTGGTGGATGAAAATGGGGGGTGGTGCTGGTTGGGCAGAAAGCCGGAACGCGAGATATTGACACCCCCCAACCGCTCGTTCTCAATGGAAACGAGGTGCAGGGGGTGGAGACTGGCTGGGGGTGGTTGAAAACGGGGCGGGATGGGGTGATTTGGTGCATGAAAACGGGGGGTGCTGCTTGTTGGGCAGAAAGCCGGAACGCGAGATATTGACACCCTTAAATGCTTGTTCTCAACGGGAATGAGGTGCGGGGGGTGGAGACTGGCTGGAGATGGTCGAAAACCAAGCTGGACGGGGTGATTGGGTGGATGAAAACAGGGGGTGCTGCTGGTTGGGCAGAAAGCCGGAACGTGAGGTCCTACAACCCCCCAACTGCTCGTTCTCAACAGGAATGAGGTGCGGGGGGTGGAGACTGGCCGGGGGTGGTTGAAAACGGGGCGGGATGGGGTGTCCTGGTTCTGGAAAAAGGTGGGGTGGTGGTGGTTGCGCAGCCAGCCGGGGTGCGAGGTACTGACACCCCCCGACCGTTCGTTTTCAACAGGAACAAGGTGCGGGGGGTGTAGACTGTAGACTGGCCGGGGGTGGTCGAAAACGGGGCGAGGCTAAGTGTCCTGGATGAAGACAATGGACTATCATTTGTTTTTCCCACAGCTACAAAAGATTTCACATGGCTTATAAAAATAAGTTCTCACGGCTTATAAAATCAGCGCTAGCCATACAACAATTCCCTTAACATATTGAGTTACAAAATGAGAGAATGAGTGTGGTTTGCTACGAAGAGCCAGAAAAGGTGGATAGAGGAGAGGAGGATGAGGAGGATGAGGAGGAAGTAGAAGAACAAGAAAAAAACACAACAACAAGCTGGGTGAGAGCTAAGCATCACCAGGGAGAGAATGAAAGAGCAAGGACACAAGCTGAGAGAGATTTCATGACTGACACTAGATGATCATGATCTTGAGGATAATTATCCACTGGATCATAAATCTGCAGGATCATTGGACCAGTATTGGTTGGGTACTGGGCACATACTGGACATGTACTGGGCATGTACTGGGCATGTACTGGGCATGTACTTGACCAGTACTGGTTATTAGATTTCTAACATCTAAAAATTAAAATTTATTTACATATTTATGTACACAGAAATCAGTACTCAAATATAATATTCTCTGCCACATTTATAGGATATTTCTGCGATGCAGAAGAGGAATACAAATAAAAAAATTATTGTTACCAGAAATTGAAATTTATAAAGGATACAAATAGGATGAAAAATATTAAATAGGTAAACTACAATAATTTCTAATTTCATTGTAGTTTTGGAACATGAGAAAAGGGGGAAAAATGAATTATTTTAAGATTTTCCAAAGAGAATATTTGAATATACATAATTTGGACCCAAAATATCTTTTTTTACAATTGTTGAAATTATATATTTCAAAACATCTTTTAGAGACCTCCAAATTAGTTATTTATTTATATATTTGAAATGTATTTATGCAGTCCTGAAATTACTTTATGCGTGTAGTGTATGTTGACATGCCAAGACGAAGTCCAGAACCCCTGCAAACACATGAGGTTGGTTTTCCAACTCTTGTAAGACTACTTACCAATCAGCATCTAAAGACCGACAGCCAGTTGGTCAACAAGAGAAAGAGGAAGCAGAAGAAAAGGTCGGCATCAGATCTTGCGACAATGACTGTTACACTGACAAGCAGCTAGAACTCCAATCAGAACGGTGGTCCTTCGTCTCTACACAAATGCCAAAGACTGGCATCACACGCGAGAAATCAATTATGACTGCCAACCAAATGGGGACCTTGATTTGATAAGACTTGCTGAATTATTAAACATTGCTACATGCTTGGTGAGTCTGGGGCCTCTACTATCATGGGAAATGACTCATCCAATATCAGATCGTCAATCCTAAGAACAACCATCCCTTCCATCAATATTTACCTGGTATTCTGGAAGCTGATGATATTGACACGCTTATGGACAAAGGCTTTCTTCGTGTTATACAAAGGGCGTAGTCGTAGTCATCAATGATGAGTTACCTGTCAACGTGTCTGGTGTCAAACAGGTATATTAGGTTTGGTCTAGATTTGATCTAGGCGGAATTGACGTACATGGGGAAATTCATAACAACCCTTTGACCCTCCTCTTCCTCTTTTGCTTGGATTTGCAGACATACCTCTTTCTTGTTTGAGTCAGACTTTGCAGATAGGGTGGCGGATGTGTAAATATTCATTATTCTTGATCACTAATATGACAAAGGGCAGTCTCCGGTATTTCTATGTGAACATTGGAATGATCAAGCTTTACTACAACCAATTTTATGGTTGACTTTCCTCCCCTCTTCCTTTTCTCAAGTATACCAATTTCCCCTATGTTGGTGCCTTATTTGTATTATTAATAATTTTAATGCACATATTACATGTAGCTACATCACAGATATATCCACTACATTGTTCATACAATTGTTTGTGCAAGGCAAATGCTGCAGATTAATGCTGGGACACTTGCCAAACACTTATTGAACACCGTTCAGCCTGTTCAACAAGTGTTCAAATAATACATCATCATTACCACCACAAATTTCACCACCTATCATATACAAAATGATTCTGTGATAGGGACTCAACAAATTTTAGGATTGAGCATATATGATCAGAACAGCATTGTTACCATTATGCGACAGTAAATCAATTTTTGAAAAATCATCTATATCTCCCTCATTAATACAAATTGATCCTGTTGATGTACCATCATGAAACCACACACAACTGCTAATGAATATGCAAGTGGTAAAATGTCCCTTTCCAAAATAAACAATTCCTCTCAGTAAATATGCAGTGGATATCTCATTAATTGACAAACTGATAATTTCACTAGGTATTAAATTCTCAATGGAGTCAATTGTAAACATGATTAGAGGTGGAATTTTATGAAATGTAATAACTTTGTTGATTTCTCCCCAACACAATTGACATTGTTGTCATTGTTGTCATTGTCTGTTAACCATGACTTGAGCAAGATATGCTGAGATTGTTCCAGAAAATGAATGTGGACAATGAAAAATAGCATCACATCTATCATTTTCCAGAAGGATTCTGTTTTCACAATTCATGCATTTAAGACAGGATGAAGTCATTGGTTCATCTGGTTTCATTATATAATGAGCTAAATCACTTATGGCAATGCCAACTTGACCAGTAGGAAATATTGCAGGTTTATCTTTATGTAATGAATGTCTGATTGTATTTCTAACTGTTTCTAAATCTGTTGTGTTATTCTTTGATTGTTTGAATCCTAAACTCAGAATCCTTAATATTTCATTGATGCTTTTGAATCTTTCTTTCCAGCTAGATGGATCTTCATTCTATATTGCCAGTAATATTGTAAAGAGTGAATCATAAGCACAGCTCCAATTTTGGGCATCTCATACAAAACCTTTTGGTTCATTCAATTCAATATTATCTGATTTTTGTCTTTTCCTTACCATAGACGTTGAATTTGCAACTTGTTCTAATTTTATTTTCTTATTTTTCAATATAGTGACCATGGGATTTACATGAGTGACAGTCATTGGAACAGTTCCTTTTGCAGGAACAAAGTTGAGATTTTTTGTGTCATTTTTTTGAATTTTGTTCGTAGGTTTAAGTAATTTCCACAGAGACACAAGAGTATTGTTTCCATTGACTGGGTCGGTGGCTTTCCATGCAATAGCATGATGAAGGTATTTTGGAACGTATGACTTTCCTTTCCATTTTCTAAATTGATCAATGAGGGAATTTCGTTGATCTCCATAGACATTGTTTGGTAGTGGTCCTTCATACCTAAGTTTGGTAATCTCATCAAGAAACTCTAATTCTCTGAATTCCTGTTTTAGATATCCAGAAGCACCACCAGTAATTACTTTAGGATCAAAGCCTTGCACAATGATGGTTCCTGCAGTGGTTGCACTTCTAGATAAGCAAGTATAATAGGATTGGTGATTTCTACAACTACTGAGATCAACTACATTGTTAGGACGAGTATGCCCTTGACAGGCATAATCAGTCATTGTAAAATTAGGTAGTACCAACACTTGTTCTCTTGACAAAGATATCACATCATCATTGGGTAATGAGCACATGGTGGAAGTGACATGTCTTGTATCGGCACCACATTTTCAGGAAGCCCTTCTATGTGTATTGTTTTTGGAGGATCCAATAATCTGACAAATAAAGTGTCCAATACTGTTTGTTGTTCTGGACCTATTGCACTTTGTCAACCCACAACCATGCCCTCTGCTCCCTTAGTAATGCAGCACTCCATTGCATCATTGTTTCTCAGCATTACTGGCATGCCTATACATAAATCCAATTATCCTGGTATATGATCAGAGAATGATGCATGTGGTTGGTTCCATAGTTGGAGTGAAGGTTCCAATATCTTTGTGTGTTGAACAAGATTCAAAATCATTGACCTGTGATGAGATTGTCTTTTGTTATTGTTATTGAAACTGGTAAGGTCAGTCCATCTGTCTATTGAATAGAATGATGTGAGAGGTCTGTTATTCTCAGCAGCAAAATGTTGAACACCAAGTTCATTGATTTTATCTTTTTGTGCATTTAATGCAGTTACAACTGATACATTCCTGAATTTCTTTTGGGCTAATTTAGGATCATTTGGACCTTTTCCTGCAATGCGAGTATGAAGAAATGCAATATCTTCATCAGTACATGCTTTGTATCTCATGTTTTTCAACGCCTATCTCAGTTGGACATCTTCTTCTGACTGATTGGTTTGTCTCATATTTTCACGTAATATAACAACTGTTGTTATTTGATGCCAAAGAGCTTTGCCTATAGCCACTTCTTGATTTGCTATAGTTTGACTGGAATTGATTTGGACACCAACGGTTCCAGAGTATAAAGGAGCACCACTCATAGCCGGTGGAAGTTGGCCAAAATCTCCTGCAAATATCATTGCCACCAAAGGGTTCATCATAAACACCACGTGCTTTGGCACACTGAGCACTGATTTTATACATATCTCTGCAAGATAACATTGACACCTCATCAATAAAAATGTAATCCACACCATCAAGATTGGCACAGACTTGTGCAAGGGAACGAGATGATCCTCCCTGATTAATTCCAAGAATGGAGTGATATGTAGATCCATTTACAAGGGCAGCAGCACTACCAGTTGGTGCAAGAACCAAAAAACGATGATTCTGGTTGTGTTTACCAAAGAAACTAGTCAATGCTTTGATGACTTGTGATTTTCCTGTGCCTGCCATCCCACCAAGATACATGTGTAGCTTATCAGAACTGTCAATCAAGGTAGAGTGATTGGCAATGATATGAAATGCTCTCTTTTGGTCAGTGTTCAACTTGTAATCATTGATAGTTCTATCAATAAGATGACAATCAGCTCTGTTTGCAGCAATAAACATATGGTTGATATATGCTGCATCCACTATCTTAATATCATTATATTGAAAATTTGACAATTTTGCTAGGGTCCCTGTTCATTGGCAAATTTTTATTCCGTTCATCAATGATTTCCTTTCTTTTGGCAAGTACTGCGGCTCTCCATAATTTTCCTGATTGTGTTACATATGGTTCTACAGGTATTAATGGTCCTATATCTGGGACACCATCAATACAATCATCAAGCCATCAAGACATTTTCATAGTTCTTTCAGTGATTAGCATTTCATCTTTCCTCTTTTGTCCTTTATGACCCAGTGTCAAATGTATTTCTGTGTCAATATTGTCTTCATCAAGTGTATTGTTGAAGTCATCTCCATTGCATGCTATTTCAGCATTGTGTACATCATCTAATTCATCAAGATGATTTGAACTAGCCCATGAATACTTGATATCTTCAGTATTATTCTTGTTACGTTTTGCAGAGAAGTCATCTCTTGCATCTAGACACTCATACCGCAAGCCAAAGTATTTCATGATCTGAAGCTGTCTTTCAGAAAACTTATAGTTTGTGAAAGCATTGTCCCATGATTGTAATTCATGTTTGAGTTCCTTTCCACTTCTCCATGGCTTGAAAAAAGTTAACATTGTACAACAATAATATTCTCGATCACCATGATCAGATCTTGGTAGATTGTTTGGAATAAAATTGGAAACTATAGAAAAATCATTCCTTTTCATTTTGGCATGATGGGTAATATATTGTGGATGATTGGGATGCAAAGCATAGCTTTTTTCACTTTTCGTTGATTTATGAACTTCAACTTCATAAACATCATCTGTTTCATTAGGTATCCCAGTGATTTCATCATTATTCTTGTTTTCTCCATGAGATTTTGAAATTTCATATATTTTCATGAGCACATCATTGTCAATAATGTCACACGAACTGTCTTCACTTGAATAATCAATGTGAGTATATTCACTCAAGGTGTCAGACAAATCATCACAATCTTGCTCATCAAAAATCGGGTCTTGCATTACTTCTTGTCTGATCCTTTTTGTCCTTTTTTTTGTGCCTTGTTTTTTTGGTTCCACACTGGCAAGACATATCTAGTCATACAGTGATACATTATCATACAAAGCTGCTCTGAACATGTCATTATTTACTTTGGACAATCCTATGTATGCACCATTGTTTTTAGCAATAACAACCTTCTGAGCATCACTTTCATCTTGACATATATTTGTCATTTCTTCTTCAGACCATACACTGATAACCTCTCTAACATAAGACCGCCAAAAGAATGGCATAAATTTATGACTGGTGTAGTGATCAGGATTTCCAAGCACATATAATGAAGCCATTGGAGCATCAATCTCCATTTTGGAGGTGAGTGAATTGCCTATTTGTGTAAACAGTTTTCTGACTTTGTCTTTTCTTTTCAAGTCCCCACCAATCATTTCAGAATTTTTATCAAAAACACTCTTTATTACCTCAAATATGCTATAGGTCTTCAAGGACATCTTTGTAATATAATCTGTTATGTATGCAACTATTGCTTTTATGGCAGTTCCAGATAATAAACTAGTAACATCAGAATTACATCGCAACATATATGTGACTTCAATTGTCACTGTGTTCATCCAAGGCTCACCATGCTATCTTGGGGAAATCGTCTTTTACATTCACCTTTAGAATTAAGACAATATGGCTTCTTTTACCCATCATGTCTGTTATGTAAATTTAATCGCAATAAAAGATCATCTACAGTGTCTTGAAACCTTCTCCACCATGTTGATCTTTTGTTGTGATATTGACAATCAATAGAACAGTGATATGAAGGTGGATCTGGCATGACACATGTCGGTGGTTGATATTCAGGTTTTGACATTGTCTGTTCCATTTTCTGTGATACCTCATCTTTAGAACCTGTCATGAATTGTCCTACACACAAACTTTCCAAGTATTCCACTAATCTTTTCTGAAAGTCGAAATTTTCACCCATAATTTTGTCATGTATTTCCTGACGTGTAAGGCATCCCTTTATCCACAACAGCATATGAAGATGCAAGGTAAGACGTCCTTGTTCCTCTACCGTTGCATAATAACCTGATGTGTTTCCATAAAGGCCAGGATGAGATTCATTTATTCCTAATATATGTTTGATGAACATTTCAGTAGTAAAGTGAAAGAAGCGGGCTCCAGCAACTGGATTGTTTGCAATTAGTTTGTAACAATCCTGGGGTAGACGTAGTTTAGGATAAAACTTTTCTTTGTTGTCAGCATAATATAAGCATAGTGGGTGATTGATGTCTGCAGGTGCAAAAGTGATAAACCAAGTTGGAGCACCAATATAGGATATCAGAGACCAAATCTCATTTCGCATGTATTTCTTGTTAGTAATTGAACCTTTGACCTGACCAGCTATGTGATCCAAGTCTGATATGAGCCTATAATATGCTTTTTCTTCAGGGGTATCTGGTTTGACTTTATCACCTCTAGACAGTCTTTTAGAGAGATCATCTAAAACAGCTGTATTGATATTCATCAAGCGATCTGCAATATCATTGAAATTATGTTTATTAGTCAACAGATATCCACCTGTTGTACTGTCTTTACAGCCGTTTGCATAATTCTTGGCAGTAAATGCACTTTTTTCAATCAATTAAGAAATATGGACTTGGTGGAATTTCCAATGCTGAATCTTGTATCTCATGAAATACTGCATGGATTGAGATGGGTATAGAGGGAAAGTTGTACTATTCTTGAAGGGCTATCTGCTCCTGTAATTATATTTGGAACAATATTTAGTGGATGATGAGTTGTAGATGAAACAAGAGGTAAACCAGTACTTTTTAACACCCAAAATGATATTGTCAAATTATGGCATCAAATGAGCTCCTATGAAGAAGATTACAGAGAGAAAATTGTCCATTTCTTTAAGGGCTAGAAGTACATATACCGTGTTTTTCTTTATTTTTGTTCTGTGAGTCTATAATGCATCTATATTATGTTTGTCTGCATGGGAGTGAAATACTACAAGAATCATAAATATGGCCTCACAGAACAAAAATAAATGCAGTATTTCATGAGATACAAGATTCAGCATTGGAAATTCCACCAAGTCCATATTTCTTAATTGATTGAAAAAGTGCATTTACTGCCAAGAATTATGCAAACGGCTGTAATTTGTTCCTGATTGAATGCAATCAGTGGAAAATAGGGATTGGTTTGAAATCTTTTGTCATGGTACATTAGGAGATGTCTTTTGTGCATCATATCACTGATGCTTAAAACATCCTTGTCAATGCTGCTAATACCACCCAAGCCATATGGAAATATGTTACATTTCCAACTCTGCTTCCAACCCCGATACCCATTCCGATACCCACCATGACGATTCTGCACTACACACCTTCCTTTTTCATTTCTTTTTGTCCTTTGTCTTCTTTTCAATGTCATTGTTTCTTCATTTGGACATCCTTGTTTCTTCTTGTCCTTGTTCTCTTTTCTTCTAGAACAATCCAGACCAACCATGGACATATCCCACGTGACCTTGTTGTACCTGAATAGTCTCCTTGCCGACAGACATCATTGCTATTGTCTTTTCCCTCGCCCTGACATATTGTTGACTTCATCCCACAACAAACCGATTTACAATGGCTGTACTCCCGACACAGCTAATTACCATAATCATCATTGGCAGCATTGCCATCACCTTCCTCATCGGTTTTTACCTTGTTATGATCTATCTTTGGCATTGGTACCGAAACCCTTCTGCCATCGATACTTCCGACTTCCACCTCGACAATATCTTACCACGTAATTGACAATTGCCATACCTGGATATATGGTTTCCACTTTCGTATTCCGTGCCTACCATTATCCTCCCTGACAATCCAACGACATTCCTCACCTGCATGCATGCCCTGAACAATCCTTGATCACAGGACATTTCACTGTTCCCTCCAATCTGACCATTGCCGAAGCACATTCTTTTGGACTTCGACCACAGACCATATGACTTCCCCAAACAGTGAACCAACCCCTATCGTATATTGTTCGCACGACATCGCTTCATTGCAGTACCCGACGACTTGTTCCCACAGCTTGTCACCTGTGCCCATGACTCGAAACCTGGACCCACGTTCATTTATCCTTTTCCATCTATAACCTTGATACCTCCCACACTCGTTTACAACAATACCCTTTCTTGGATGAATACCGACATTAGGTGGACTGCATTGTTCCACAGACAGGACAAGACACTGCTCCTCGATACGTCATCAACACAGACATCGTCATCCGGTACAGCTTGTGCTGTTCACATGTCTGACCTTGACTAGCCCACCGTCCTAGTTGGTTTTTCTTCCACACATTCCTTTGTTTTCTTTCATACCAACCTTGCCGCTATATCCACGCTACCTCAAGACACTCTCATCACCAACCCCACACTGGATGATACCCATCTTTGACCCGACCGTGCAATGCACTTGCCAAACTGCGCACTTGCCAAACTGCGCACTTGCCCGTTACAGCAAGTGTAGACCCCGAATTGGCAATTCTGCATGTCACATGATCCAATGACAAATCATCCGAGTCATCCGGACCTCTTCTATCCTCAATGACACCCGAGCCTCCAGTTGGATCGCGAGAACATCGACATGAGGACGCCTCATGTATGCCTCATGGTGAACATGGTAGAGTTGGACATGTTGTGGCTTCATGGTTGTATTCCTATTTACCTCCCCTCAAGACCAGCCACTATATGTACTGTTCTTGTTGTTGGTTCGGACTTTTTCTTCTTTTCCTTTCCTTACGTTTAGTCTGGTTCTTGGGGCAGACCCCCTGGTCTTGGGTAACCCCCATGGCTCGCAATGACTTTAGACCATGAACCTCCCCCCTTGTAGCAGTGTTATCTACCAATAAAACTGCTGTTCTTCCCTCTGGAAACCACCCCCCTGTTAAGTTGATTGTTGCCGAAGCCCGCTGTAGAAGCGATCCATAACAAAATAGGCAAGGGAACATCATAGGATATAACTGAGGATTATTAAAGAACGATTCTGGATTTCTAGCATGGCTTATGGCAAGAACACCACCATGGCCATCTATCAAGTGCTTTGTCGCTCTAGCTATTAATGCATTTGGACTTGTAATATCAAGATTATCACCAGTTACTCCACTTACCACAAAGGGACAAGGTCCATCTTCCACACCATCTTCATCTTCATTGTCAAATGCACTGGTAGCTTCTGGTTCCTTATATGTGTCTGCTGGTTGATATGCAACCACAACAGGGATTCCATGTTCTGGATATTGTTCTAAATTTTCATAGGAGATGTCTAAATCATAGTAGTCTATGTGATTTAATTGAAGCCATTCTAAAGCTGTAGAAACTCGCTTCCTGCGAACCAATAAAGGTGTTTGCTCCATGTCTTCTGGAGTTGGTCTAGCAGGACCAGTAAACATGAAGGCTAGTACTTCGTCAAGTTCTTTAACTGTTGGAGGTAATCATTGATATATCTTTGGGGTTGGGTTTTGAAACATTATGACATTTGCTTTCATTTTATGCATTCTGGATGACACACGCACAATGCATTTATTGTGATGCACACGGGCAATCAAAAGTTGTTCAGCAAATGTTAGATTTCGAAGTTGTGCAGGAATAGTGCCTATCCAACGGCCATTTGCTAAAGCATATTTGGGAGTTTGACCTTTGTTCAGGCTGACCAAACATGGCTTGCATATCCATTTACATATGTCATCTAGTACTGGACCTTTAATATCCTCTATCGGATCCGAACAATCATATCGTTCATGTCTTGTGATTCCCATATTTTCTCTGAATAATATTTTCAGATTGACTTTTGTTGTAGATAATAAAGACATATTTTTCAATATAAACAATTGACCACATACAGCACAGCCACCTTCTTGGAAATTTTCAGATGATGTATCTCTACACCAGTTGCGGATTATTGTTTTCTTCAACTCAATGGAAGGTGGAGGAGGAGGAAAGGAATATTTGTCAAAATTTGCTTCCTTGTTTTGTTTTATTTCATGGTCTGGTTTATTATCACAATTTTCTTTTTGGCAAAAGTATAATTGGCTTTGTCGTTTTTCCAGATGTGAAGATTTTGTGTTTGACCATTTTTTGTATCGCTCTGTACTTGATTTAACATCATAAATATGGAAAATAGAAACATGGGTTTTACAAGCTGAACAATTATGCTTTGTCAATATGGAAAGTAGTTCCTGTCCATGTAACCTTTGCATCGTTTTTGACAGATATATGTTATAGATTCTTGCTATTTCTACAATATCCTTCACTGTTAATTGTAGGAGAAATTCAGGTAGAGGTATTTGAGTGCATATATATTCATTTTTATTTCCATATAGGACTCTAGCCATCTGTTGATCAACATGACTCATATATTTGAATAATAAGCCAGAATCATGGTTGATATTATTGAATGGTAGCATAAATGGTTGAAGAACATCAAAGCTAAATGTTGGCAGTCGTTTACCACCTCCAATGTAATACCTATTAACAGACTTTGTAAATAAACATTTAAACAAGTATCTGAATAAATTCAAACTGAAAATGGTTACATTTATGTGTAGTTTTCTATATCGCATTGCAAAATGTAGCGTGATTCACAGCAATGTTGCTTGTGATATAGCAATAGTATTACATTGAAACAAATATAATTTAAAGTCATGTCATCTCAATAGATATTGCATGAGTAATGCCTTGATAACCTGAACACGATATTGAACTGTGATTGGCTTAATAAAACAATACAAAGCAAAAAGATATTTAGAAGGTAGGTACAATGATGTGGCATATCGAATAGAATGTAGTTGCATTTCCAATGTGGAATTCTTAACTGTAGTCGAAAAGAACAATGGATCAAGTAATAATAGATCAAGTGTGAAGCTATTCTTTGTTATCTGATTAAGATTCACAAATTGTGACATATTTATTTGTATTGGTATCATTGTATCGCCCTGATCTGGGGTAAACTCATGTTCTATGCGTTCTCCTTTAAACACCCAGTTCTTGGGTCAGACACTCATGTTCTATGAGTTTTCCTTGAAAGATACCCAGTTCTTGGGCCAAGATCGATATCAAAGGAAAGGAGATTGATTCAGAAGAGATGTGCATGAATTGGCTTGGGCAGAGTTGTGGACATTGTATTGCATTGGAAAAAATGCATAGATAAGCGACAAGAACAAAGCAGAAGTGGATGAGATTGTTGAGATACATGTGGATTTTTGATAGCACGAGTAAACACAATGACATCTATTTAACTGGTTTAGTGGCTCGGATCATGAATAACAATTAACACGATGAGTTTGATCATATGACATTGCCGGATTTGTAAGGCACTCTAAATTCATGTATTGTGCCTAAAGGCTGTGTTTATTATGAGTCCTTATTAGGAAATCATTCTAAATACGGTTGTGAATTCCGGGTCATGGGCTAATTCATTGACCATGTGAACAATTTTGACAAACTGTGGGAATGAATTTGAAGCCTGGGGAGTAGTGAACCTTGACAGCTTTTGTTCTATTTAATGTCTAATGACCAGGAAACCCTTGTCAAACAGTTGTTACGAGTTCTTTTAATTTATTAAAAGACTCGTTCTTTATCAGACCTGGTTCAGTGAAGGTTCGTAATTAATTAATTAATTCATTAATTCATTAATGTTTTTGCATCGCCTATAGAGAAATTCTTTTTGGGCAAGAGATATGATTCTACTTCTTATGCTGGAATGTAACATAAAATCGGGGCCATGTTTGGAGTGGCTTACATAAGCATCCAAATATGGGATGTCTCACACAAGACAAATTACCTTCCAATTATATTCAAAATATTCATACTGCCTTCAGTTCTTATCAGAATTAGCTGAAAATTGGACTGCTGACTAATATAAACATTTCGGGCAAGGTGTGACAGTCACATGTGACTATCACCATTGCGATCAGCAAAAAATTTGCTATACAATATCAGAAATTGCCTTATATGGTTAGACTGGTCACATGTGACTGTCACATCTGACCTGAAATGATAATATTAGGCAGCAGTTCAATTTTCAGCTGAATCTGATAAGAATTAAGGCCAGGATAAATATTTTGAATATAATTGTATTTGTGTAATGAATATGATGAGCAGTATGTGATTTAGCATATATTATGCAAAATTACCATATATGGTTAGACTGGTCACATGTGACTGTTACCATTGCGATCAGCAAAAAATTTGGTATATAATATCAAAAAGTACCTTATATGGTTAGACTGGTCACATGTGACTGTCACACCTTGCCCGAAATGTTTATATTAGTCAGCAGTTCAATTTTCAGCTAATTCCGATGAGAACTGAAGGGTGTATGAATATTTTGAATATAATTGGAAGGTAATTTGTTTTGTGTGAGACATCCCATATTTGGATGCTTATGTAAGCCACTTCAAACATGGCCCCGATTTTATGTTACATTCCAGCATAAGAAGTAGAATCATATCTCTTGCCCAAAAAAAATTTCTCTATAGGCGATGCAAAAACATTAATGAATTAAATTAAGAACCTTCACTGAACCAGGTCTGATAAAGAACGAGTCTTTTAATAAATTAAAAGAACTCGTAACTACAAAATTTACTGAGCCTACTGTTAGACTAATAGCAAAACCGCTGGCTGGCCCACTTCTCCTCCATCCTCCCTATCCTAAAGGAAGCTACCATAGCTACAAACCAATAGGGGCCCCTATTGGTCTGCCTCTATGGTAACTCCAGACAAAGCAAAAGAAGAAAATTGATTAGCACAGCACTTCAGTTCACAGAAGAGAGAAAATCAAAACTTAGCAACAATACAACACATGTTCCAGTCATGAGAACCTGACGTATTGTGAAGTTAAGGTCCTATCACCCAAAGTCAGTCCCTAGAAAGACAAAACACTGTTCTACACACCATAAGATCATATGACACCAACATAATACCAATGGTGCTGTAGAGGGTCCTTGACCCTCTGAGGCCGTAACATCGATATCTAGCGAATCCGCTCGAACCCGACGTCTCTCGCAATCTATGCTCGAACCTGACGCAACCCGATGCATACCGACTAGCACGGCTGCTCACGTACCTGGTCGGTCTATCTCCTAAACTCACGGAACTTCAAATATCAAAGATAGATCTCATCGGACTGGGATCCCGACATCGGACTTGCCTTATTCACGCCTAGCGTCTCCCTTATGGGGATATAGTAAAGTATATTGCATCTTTTATGGTTTTTATATCTTCCACCCATTTTCCCTGTCATCGTCGCCTCGCAACCCTCTTCCTACTTGTCCATTTTTATTCTCCTTTGTTTTCTCTCATCGGCCGAGGACTCTCGTCCGAAGCTAGGTACAGAAATTTGTAGTATAAAAACGGTGCCCAAGCGCCATCTCAAAATAAGAAACCAGTTCCCCCATTTCCTCTCTCTGAGAATTAGTCTCTCAGTAAAATCCATCGCACACATTACTCGTCGGATTCCTCGACGCTCTCCCCATCGTTCTACCGCCTTTATCTCTACGTCCCTCATCACCCAACACCCGACCCGCCGTACCCGACATCGTCGGCTTTGTCGGCTTCGACCGGTCTCGATAGATTTCAGTAGTTTATTTGGCGGCTTCTTACCATTTATATCCTATCATCTTACTGAAGCTTGTTAGACTATTCCTAGTCACTTCTACGCTGACCCCCACAGGCTTAGGATTACTATTCCGCAGCCACCCCGACCTCGCCTTTACAGTGCCGCACAGGAAGCTTGCAGACACAGACCCCCAGGCCCAATGGTGTCACGCAGGAAGCTGGCAGACACTCAAAATATCCCCCAGTCCCAATGGTGCTGCACAGGAAGCTGGCAAACACTCAAAATATCCCCAGTCCCAATGGTGTAGCCCAGGAAGCTGGCAGACACTTAAAACATCCCCTAGTCCCAATGGTGTCACACAGGAAGGTGGCAGACACTCAAAATATTCCTCAGTCCCAATGGTGTCCAACTACAATTACTCATACTGTGGTCCTTTGACATGTCATGATTCATGTCAAAGCATCACAGCAGTGATCAATGATGGTAGAGGATAAAGAGCCAAAGACAACATGGCTGCCTTTTATAGATGGCCTCGCTAAATTGGGCATATCAACAAACCATAGGCACACATATGATCGTGTTATTGACACCTGTTGACATAATTTTATTAACGTGTATTGCCTGAAAATGTGACAATCACACTTGTGACATGTCACACCAGGTGGATCGGGTGTGACCTGTCACACATTCCCACATGAAGTAACCCATGTATTTATGTACCCCATGTATTTATGTACATACATACATTGTTAATGTGTTAAAATAAATGAACTCGAGGATGGGACACTTAGTCTTGCCCTCACCTCACATCATTCTTCACCTTCACCTCTTCCATTCGTGGCTAATGTAACCCTTTTTTTTTCCCATCACAGTCCCACCTTGGCCTCCATCACCCCATTGTCATTGGCATTGTTGCCATTGATCCCTGTCATCCGCGCCGCAGTTCAGCCTTTAATTTCACCCAGGCAACCTCACAAACGCTGCACCCACATCAATTGACGTGACAGTGTGTGGTCACGAGGTGGTTTTGGGGTCATCGTCCTTGTTCCCACTGTTCCCACCATCCTGGTCATCCTTGTCTCTGTTGTCTGCGTTCTCATCATTCCGGTCCTCATCATCCTAGCCACTGCCATTTTTGGTTTGACGCAGTTCCTGTCTTCTTGCTTGCTTGGTGCGAGGGTGGGGGAAGGGGGCCTAAAAGAAGTGTTTAATTGGTCAGAAAATAAATGCAAATGGCAATGGAAAATTTCTTTGTGTGCTCACCGTCGTCCTTGTTCTTGTCATCCCTGAACTCGCAATTGTCCTCGTGGTGCTCTCCTCATCCTGTCCCAACTTCCATGGTGCTTGTTGGGCCCTTTCATCATCGTCCTTGTTAGCTGTTCCCATCATCCTCTCATCTGTGTTGTCTTCACCATCCCTGTCCTCGTCTTCGTGGTCTTTCTTGTCTCCATTGTGGTCTTTGCCATCCCTGTCCCGTCTTCATGGTCCATGCTGTCCCCATCGTCTTCTCGGCTGCATCCTTCATCTCCCTGTCACCTGCATCCACATCTGCTTGTTGCAATTGCTGCATATACGTTCCTTTGGTGTGAGGGTGCAGGAAAACAAACCTAAAAGTGTTTAAGTAGTTAGTACAATAAATGAACAGGATGAATGGAAGACTTACCTGGGATGAGGCTCTGCATGGTTGGATCTGCACTGGCAGCTGAGGGTGACTTGGTAGGCGCTGAGGTCTATGGGGGCTAATGATGAGCCTTATTCTTATGCTTTCCACTTGAGCATGCTACTTAACATCAGCAGGCTGTTATGGGCACTTTATGCTAGTGATGGACAGGTTCGGTTTGGTCTGGTTCAGGCCAAAAAAATCCGAACCTTGAACCGAATCTAAGGTTCAGTTCAGGTTCACCCTGATCTGAACCCTGAACCAAACCTGTAAGTGTATCATAGGGCTAGATTACATTTTCATTCAGTATAAAAGCCTTTATTTTATGCCTTGTAGTTATATAGCATAAACAAAGGTTCCTTTAGCAGCAAATTGTCTGTATTACTGTATATTTGTATCACTTAATAAAGCTAAAATGATCAAGAAATTAAGCTTATCAGCTTCAATATTGCAGCTGTAGTACTTATTATAATAAAAATAATGTTAATATAATACATCACACATACTTGAGGCTTACCTTGGCATAATCCTCAGATATTATACAACTTATACCAACTTATCCCTGACAAATCCAGGGCTCAAACCCCCTGAAGGAGAGTGACAGGATTTAACAGGAAGTTGTTAGCTACAACAAGAGAAAAGTGATCATGTTTCTTCTGAAAATTAGGTAAAATTATATTACTAGAGGAAGTGCCAACTTAGTTGGCAAAAACCTTGCTTAATGTGGCTAGACAATGTGTACATATATACAAAATTTGACAACCATTGCTAGATAGTCTTGCATAAGCTAATGACACACCTACAGGTACTAGTGTTTGAGAAGTCAGTGCAATACACAAAAAATCTTGTAAAAAATTCTGCTTTTGTCATACAATTCTTGTGTTTGTTAAAATCTAGTTTGTCCCACAATCCCTGTGTATGTGTACAACAAGTAAAGCACCTGAGAGGTAAACGCCAAAAATGGTCGGCCCATCGGGTGACAATGGACAAATCAGGCAAACCCAGGTTCACAAAATTCTGACTTCAATTAAGACAACTCAATAACCTTCCAAGCAAGGTAATATTTGTTGAAGTTTGGGTTCAGGTTCAAACTGGTTTGAACCAGATTCACAGAATTTCCCTCTGCCTGAACCTTGAACTGAACCTCAGGTTCGTTTCAGGCTTCAGCTTGAACCTGAACCCTATTTCAGGTTCGGTTCAGTTCAGTTCAGGTCCATCGAAGGTGACGAAGAATCGTCTCTTTCTGACCTTGGATCTACCAAGCACGTTGATCATTGATATCATATGCCCAAACTATTGGCAAATTGGTGATATGTCCATTCACAGAAAGGGATGAGTACAACATACAAGTGTCCTGAATCTCAGCTGGGTTGCGAGGCTGATTTCTCCGCCCTTCTCGCATCTCTGCCTCATCTACAGCCCTTTCAGCCACCATATGTTGGTCCCAGCATTGTTTGCAATAGAGCTTTGGCCGCTCCTTTGTCTCCAGTTTGGAATATGCACATGCATCCTTGGTAGAAAGCAGGGGATGGTCATGAAAAAGCTCTTGAATCCAGTTCATATTAGATGCATTGGATAGGCCAGTCATGCAGATGAGACTTGGGAGGATGTGTGCCAGATGGCTGTGTTTGCATTATGGAAGCAAAGCACTGGATGGCAGCAATGAGTTCCACATGGCAATTAAATGACATCATGATTGTCATCGCATTTGGGTCGACAAGGAAGCCAATGATGGACAAGACAGGCCCCCATTCTTGTTTACTTTCGGCGTGGGGTATCCCAAGTTCATCCCATAGTTGGAGAAGACAGGCTTGCTTAGTTAGTGTCAATTTTAGATAGGGATCATACCAAGTGAGGCTGTCTGCAAATTCCCATGAGAAATTGTCGTCAATATAGATAAAGATGTCGATCAAGAGCAGAACGTAAATCGCAATCCAGGTTACCAAGCAGGCAAAACTAGCAAAAATGCAACCACCGGCTCTGTTACTGAAGTGGTTGCAACGATTTACAGAATGTTTGCCATCAAAAGTCATGATTTGTCATATTTGCCAAAGGGGCGCCATTGGGATGAGACGGTATGCACGGGAGATATCAGACTTGAAAACCATGAGCTTGTGACCAGGGTGTTGAGCATGTACGAGGCGAAGGGCATGACCGAGGTGGTGTAGGTTGTCCATACGGACAAAACAGTCCTCTTTAGGGATCAAGGAGTTTTGCGCAAAAGGCTCTGCACTCTGGTCGATGACCATATGCAAAGCCATTGAATGGGGTTTCAAAACGACACTGAGGGGCATGCTGTGCATGGCTGAAAGAGGTTCTCTCCCAAAAGGGGGAGAAAATTGACTCAGGGTGACTTCAGTGTCGCATTGCTCCAGCAGGAAGGCACAATGTTCAGGGTCCTTGATAGGCCAGAAGGAATCTAAAAGGAAGGGGAGGAAGGGGGGTCAGTGGCGTGGGTACTCGGTTATGCTCGCGTTTTGCTCGCGTTTGCTCACGTTTTGTCGGCTGTCGCTTATTTTGCACCTCGCGTGCGTAAGCCACGTTTTGCCACGCGAGGCGCAGCCGAGCCACCGTTGTCCCCTTCTATAACCGCGAGGCGCAGCCAAGCCCGGATAAGTACAAAATGTGCAAATAAATTCAAAATAATCTAAACAAGTGTGTTAAAATTCAAATAAAATTCAAGACAGCAGCCTGGAGCAACATGCGAGGCGAAGCCAAGCCTGGATAAGTACAAAATGTGCAAATAAATTCAAAACAATGTAAACAAGTGTGTTAAAATTCAAATAAAATTCAAGACAGCAGCCACTGGAGAACGGGGTGCTACAGGTGTTTGTGAGCGAAGCGAACAAACATCAGTGGCACAAAAGCATGTAATACTGCAGGACGGGTGCTACGGGTGTTTGTGAGCGAAGCGAACAAACATCAGTGGCACAAAAAGCATGTAACACTGTTATTAGTAGCCGCCATGGGTGTTTCTTCGCTTTGAACACAAAAATCGATGGAAAACAGAACATAAATTGAAAATGAATAAAATAAAATAAAATAAAATAAATTCACCCTGTGGGAAATAAATTTACAATAAAATAAGATACAATAAAATAAAAATCACAAACACGAAATAAATTGACAATAAAATAAGATAAAATAAAATAACTAATACCGCAGCAATGCTCGGGTACCATCTAGTTATTGTGAGTGATAGGATATGAAGGGTCATCAGTCTACGCCCAAGGCCAGAAACCTTCATGCAAGCCATGATATACCGAGAGGACGAATGGCTGATTGGGATGTGTGGAAAGGTAGGACTGAAGGATGTTCACTTTGATCGGAGTGACAATCCAAAAGAGATGCGGATGTAGGCGAATGGTGTTGTTCATGGCAGTGTTGTGAAGTTCGTTCTTGGGTACACAAGGGCTCAATTTATCATACTTCCAGAGCTCGCTGTGTCACAGTGGGAAGATGTAGATAGTGGCTTCGATGGTGGGTTCCCAGGCGTGATCCATTCCCTGTGAGATGTGATGGCCCTTGCTGCTGCTGTGTTACCAAAGGAGATATTGGGAGATCTGATGTGCTCGTGACATTTGGCCTCTGACACGGAGAATAATTTGGAGATGACATGGTCGAGGTCAATGAATTGGCCTGAGATGAGGTTGGTCCACTCACTAACAGGGAATTTTTGGGCAATCGGGGGAGTGGAGGATCGAGTTGATGGTGAACTTGACATCCCTTGTGTAGTTACGAGTTCTTTTAATTTATTAAAAGACTCATTCTTTATCAGACCTGGTTCAGTGAAGGTTCGTAATTAATTAATTAATTCATTAATTAATTCATTAATGTTTTTGCATCGCCTATAGAGAAATTTTTTTTGGGCAAGAGATATGATTCTACTTCTTATGCTGGAATGTAACATAAAATCAGGGCCATGTTTGGAGTGGCTTACATAAGCATCCAAATATGGGATGTCTCACACAAGACAAATTACCTTTCAATTATATTCAAAATATTCATACTGCCTTCAGTTCTTATCAGAATTAGCTGAAAATTGAACTGCTGACTAATATAAACATTTCGGGCAAGGTGTGACAGTCACATGTGACCAGTCTAACCATATATGGTAATTTGGCATAATATATGCTAAATCACATACGGCTCATCATATTCATTACACAAATGCAATTATATTCACAATATTTATCCTGGCCTTAATTCTTATCAGATTCAGCTGAAAATTGAACTGCTGCCTAACATTATCATTTCGGGTCACATGTGACCACTCTAACCATATAAGGCAATTTCTGATATTGTATAGCAAATTTTTTGCTGATCGCAATGGTGATAGTCACATGTGACCAGTCTAACCATATAAGATAATTTTATACCATATATCCTAAATTTCGAGGTGATCACAGGAGTCATAGCCACGTGTGACTACCATTACTATATATAGAAATATCAGCCATATAAGCAGAAATTAGTGTAACCCAGATGATATAATGATATTTTTACTTAAAACATATAATTCAATGTGATATCGCTGTATATATTATATACTAATTATATATTTCAAGCAAAATCACTTATTGATGTTTGTAATAATCATACAAATAAATATTCAATAATAAAAACAAGACTTTGTTCATGCCATATGCAACATTGGTCCACTCAAGCACAGCTGTCTTCATGTTATCATCTGTTGTGCAGCAAAGTTATGGAGAAGTAGGGTTTAGCAAATGTAAGTCAATTGTTATCATACTGTTTAAAGACAGTTGTATTTGACAGTTGATGTATTGTGTTGCTCTCTTTTTTGGCGGAGAATATTGCATCATGATGAAGCAAAGAAGACATGACAGTGGGAGAGGAGGTTGAGACATGCTATGCAGTTTTATTTTTTTTACTTTTTATATTGTTATGATGAGAGGTTGCTATGATGAAAGTGAGGAGAGGAAAAGAAGAACTCGTTCATGCCATGCGAAGCACTGGCCCACTAAACAAGTTTTCAAGGGAGAATCTCGCTTCTTGGAGTGAAATTTGGAGTTCTGTAGGATAGACTGATTGCCTGACAACCTACAGAAGAAGAGAGATGTTGACCCTCCATTTTGGAGGGCGAGTGTTCTCTTCATCTCCTTCATCATCCAAACTGATCATGTGTTTAGCCGATCCAAGAGACTTCCTTGTGGTGGAGAAATGGCCATGTGCTGGAGGATCTCAGTGAGATGGCATGATTGGTTCATGCATCTCTGTTTTCAGTCCCTTGGTCCTCATCATCAGACCCAGCCAATGGGTTTGTGGCATCTGCTCGGGATTTGCCTTCAGATCGCAACCTATTGAAATTGTCGAGCATCCTGCAATACAATCTAAAAGCCTCTCTGGAGGAAAAGTCGTCTTCTTGATTGAATGGCAGGAGGAGCATGAGGTCGAGGATGGCTGAGATTCTGTCTCTGGATCTACTTCTGTATTCCTGCACAATACGGGTGCAGTTGTGTCTAACTTCTGCTGTAGAGGAACTAGTGGTTCCCCTGTTATGAGATGAGTCTTGCATTTGCGTTGGTACCTTGGAAAATTCTTCATTATGAGTCATGAAATTACTATTGATGGGAGGTATGATGAGGAGAAAGCATGAAAGGGAAAGACAACTGAAAATAAATAAATAAATGATAGGTGAGGGAAAGAGAAAAAATAAGAAAACAGCTTACTCAAGGTGAGGCTGAGAGGTTCCTAGGGATAGGAGTCCACCTCGAGAAGTGTTTATGAAGGTGAAAAGGGGTGAAGTGAGACAAGCAGTCAAAGGTCCCAAAAGGGGAAAGGATAAGGGAGTGCATGGGCTCCAAGTCAAGCAGCAGTTGACTGAAAGTGGGAGGACAAGTGTGTCACTCCGAAGCTATTGGAATATATGATAGTGCAGTGGTTGTTGACTGCTAAGATATTTATGTGGAATTGAATTATATTTACCTTTCTCTGAGAGGGCTTTTATACTACTAGCTAAATCTACTAGAAGTTTCTTGTGGTAAGTAGAATAACTGCTGAACTTCAGCATTATTCATCAGACAGGTGTGTTTGAGTTCTGGGGTCACATGATATGGATTACTAATCCTATCCGCAACTATTCAGCAACTATTCTCAACAGAAGCTAATGAGCATGATTAGACTATAGTAAATACTAGAGCAAAAGGCCACCTTTGGTGGCACAACCTTGCTTTTTTTTTTAATAGGTATTTTGGATGTAATTTATTTATGATAACAACTAGACATGATATATTGGTGAGGAGGTAGTTAATGTATGTCGCTTTGAGCTCCATTTTTATGTGCCACCAGATTGGTGGGAGAAACTTCATTCTTTGTAAGATTGGCAGTGATAGGAGTGTGAGCAAGGGACTGGAATATGTGCTTATGTAACAGGCCATGGTTTTGGGATTCAACTTAAATTCAGTGGGTTAAGTAGAGAAGGAAATGTATGAAACAGGCTGCATACTGGTGTGTCATTAAGATGGCTCCAATGGCTAGGTTACATTGGAAGACAGGGAGAGTGATTGGGGTTTGATGAGTATAAGTGTGGATGGCCATGCCAATGTGTTTAGGGGTTCCGACTCTGTGGTGAATTCTTTTGGGTATAAATGTAGGATGGGACACTGGGAACGTGATTCTTGTGTTTTGTTGCTTACCAAGGTTGTGAAACCCGTCTGGATTTCTTATTTGAAAAAGTGGCGATCCACCTTTTTTTCCAGGAACGATGACATGTTGTGTTTGAGAACAATGATGCCTTGTTGATTCATTCCACTGTTGCAATCAGGACATCTTCTATTGGTTTTCTGTGACAAGGTATCAATCCAATTCATGGTAGACTGTTTAATGGTGTCATCAGCATGTAATACATAGCCTAGTCTGTCATCAATGGGTTCTTCTGCAAAGTCACATTGAGAACATTCATGTTGAGAAGAGGCTACAATGTCATTGACTTTAAACAACTCCATAGCCAGATTATGTGCTCAAATGATCATTCATCTTTGTGAATACTTGTTTAGAGGGCCAATGCTTCGCATGGCATGAACGAGTTCTTCTTTTCCTATCCTCACTTTCATCATAGCAACCTCTCATCATAGCAATATAAAAAGTAAAAAAAATAAAACTGCATAGCATGTCTCAACCTCCTCTCCCACTGTCATGTCTTCTTTGCTTCATCATGATGCAATATTCTCAGCCAAAAAAGAGAGCAACACAATACATCAACTGTCAAATACAACTGTCTTTAAACAGTATGATAACAATTGACTTACATTTGCTAAACCCTACTTCTCCATAACTTTGCTGCACAACAGATGATAACATGAAGACAGCTGTGCTTGAGTGGACCAATGTTGCATATGGCATGAACAAAGTCTTGTTTCTATTATTGAATATTTATTTGTATGATTATTACAAACATCAATAAGTGATTTTGCTTGAAATATATAATTAGTATATAATATATACAGCGATATCACATTGAATTATATGTTTTAAGTAAAAATATCATTATATCATCTGGGTTACACTAATTTCTGCTTATATGGCTGATATTTCTATATATAGTAATGGTAGTCACACGTGGCTATGACTCCTGTGATCACCTCGAAATTTAGGATATATGGTATAAAATTATCTTATATGGTTAGACTGGTCACATGTGACTATCACCATTGCGATCAGCAAAAAATTTGCTATACAATATCAGAAATTGCCTTATATGGTTAGAGTGGTCACATGTGACCCGAAATGATAATGTTAGGCAGCAGTTCAATTTTCAGCTGAATCTGATAAGAATTAAGGCCAGGATAAATATTTTGAATATCATTGCATTTGTGTAATGAATATGATGAGCATGTGATTTAGCATATATTATGCCAAATTACCATATATGGTTAGACTGGTCACATGTGACTATTACCATTGCGATCAGCAAAAAATTTGGTATATAATATCAAAAAGTACCCTATATGGTTAGACTGGTCACATGTGACTGTCACACCTTGCCCGAAATGTTTATATTAGTCAGCAGTTCAATTTTCAGCTAATTCTGATAAGAACTGAAGGCAGTATGAATATTTTGAATATAATTGGAAGGTAATTTGTCTTGTGTGAGACATCCCATATTTGGATGCTTATGTAAGCCACTCCCAACATGGCCCCGATTTTATGTTACATTCCAGCATAAGAAGTAGAATCATATCTCTTGCCCAAAAAAAATTGCTCTATAGGCGATGCAAAAACATTAATTACGAACCTTCACTGAACCAGGTCTGATAAAGAACGAGTCTTTTAATAAATTAAAAGAACTCGTAACTGTGGACCACTCCACATGATTGTCTTTCCACAGATTGAACACAATCACCAACAATGAGTCATATGCACAGCTGTAGTCATTTCTGTTACGAGTTCTTTTAATTTATTAAAAGACTCGTTCTTTATCAGACCTGGTTCAGTGAGGGTTCGTAATTAATTAATTAATTAATTAATTAATTAATTGATTGATTAATTAATAAAGTTGATTGCCTATAGACAGAATTTTTTTGGGCAAGAGATATGATTCTACTTCTGATACTGGAAAATAAGATGCAGTTGGGGCCATGTGTGGACAAGCTTACATAAGCATCCAAATATGGGTTGTCTCAGAAAATACAAACTACCTTCTAATTATATTCAAAATATTCATACTGACTTCATTTCTTCTCAGACTCAGCTGAAATTTGAACTGCTGACTAAGATAACCATTTCAGGCAAGGTGTGACAGTCACATGTGACCGATCTAACCATATCAGGTAATTTTTGATATTATATACCAAATTGTTTGCTGATCACAATGGTAACAGTTACATGTGACCAGTCTAACCATATAAGGCAATTTTACATAAAGTTTGCTAAATTTTATATTGATCACCATAACATTCATTGCATGTAACAAATCTAATTATATAACACACTAATACACATTTCATCATGTGTTTTGGTCTTCGTGGTCCTATTTGAGCTTTAGTAAACAAATACAAATAGATGTAAACAAAGACAAATAATATGCTCTCTTATGAATATTATCACTAGACATTTATAAGTGATGTTACAACTTGGCCACATAACAAACAAATACAAATAAACAAACCCAATATGGTTAGATTACTTTGTATTTCAATTTTGGTTTTGGTCAAGTTTCTTACATAATCATGATTATGTAATCATTAGTCAGATCACCATTTGAACCCAGACTTTGAACCTTATTGTGCTTTTGCTTCTTGAACCTGAACCACTACCTTCCCCATTTAGTGCGTAAAGTCCGAGTTTTTTGACCTTTTTGGCTCGTTTAAGCCCAGTTTTTCATATTTAGACTCCGAAAAAATGTTTTCTGGATCAGGTGATGTGCCCGGACCATTCAGGGTCCAATGCTGACATAAGATTTCCTTTTTTAGACATAAAAGTGCAAAATTCTTCGGATTTTTGTGCTTTTTATTTCCTATGGCTCTGTTTTCTTTCCTGGACCATTGGTAATGTCTTCAATTTGTATATCTTGTTGTTTGTTAACATAATATATCATTTTACAGCCCATCTCCCTTGCAATTTTCAAAGTATGTACAAATTTCATGTTTTTTCACCTTTTTGGCTTGTTTAAGCTCAGTTTTCTGTATTCAGACTCCGAAAAACAGCGATCTGGATCAGGTGATGTGCCTAGACCATTCAGGGTCCAATGCTGACATAATGTTTCCTTTTATAGACATAAAAGTTGAAAATTCTTCGGATTTTCATGCTTTTTCTTTTCTCTGGCTCTGTTTTGTCTCATGGACCACTGGTAATGTCTTTTATTAGTGTAAATTATTATTGGTTGACATAATCTATCATTTGACAGCGAACCCCCGTCAACATTCAAAGTATGTGGAAATTTCACATTTTTTCACCTTTTTTGATTGTATAAGCTCATTTCTCAACCTACAGGTTTACAGTGGTTCATTTCTGGCTCAGGTATGAATGTCTTACCATTTAAGATCACATGCTGACATAATATTTCCATATATAGCCTTAAAATGTGAAATTTTGTGGATTTTTTCGATTTTTACTGCTCTTTGTGCTGGAATTTGTATTGGTATGTTGTTTATTGATCATCTCCAGATATATTTGACATATCCATATTATTATGTAGCTTTTATTTTCAAAAAAACTATAAACCTGTTCACAAAAATGTTAAAAATGTCATCCATGTCACAATGTCTTATGATTTTTATCATTGCAATGTCTTGGGCACAATGTGCTGTCATTGGGATTGGCCTTGTGCCTCCTGCAAATGTCATGCAAAATGTCCCTGTCACACCAACTGTCTCTGTCATACACAATGTCATTCTATGCCCAGTTACTTTGAATTTTTATAAAGACAATTTGCAAAAGTATGAAAATCCCCCTTATTTACCAAATTTAATCCCAATTCATCATATTGGTCTCCAGTCCACTTCTTCCTCCACATCACCAAACCCTGAAAAATTCACAAATATCCACAACAGCACTGAATTTGTTCTTTCTAGTTGTAAATCAGCTCATCCAATTTTTCTATTTGAACTATATGCCAGAATCTTCTTGAACATGTTTGATTTGTTTTCTGTGTATCATTGTACAACCAGCATTGCTAATAAGTGCATGTATATTAAGTTGAAACTTCAACAGAATGTGTTCAGAAAACATGACTTCAGAGCTTATTTAAAATATGTAAACAAACTACCTATATTAGCAAATGGAGCCATACTGCTGTTTGTCCTAGTTCTGCATCATTTTCTAGCTTTTCAAATGGCTGGTCACTATATTTGCAATAAAACTTCGAAATTATATGACATTTTCAAGTCTGAAAATATATCCTGTAATTCTAACCTTGATATTGAATGCATTGGTGGAGGCAAAGCAAATATATTCTCATTCCATGAACTAATGCCTACTTCAACCAATGACAATGCTAGTATGGATGCAGCTAAATATAAATTCCACTCTTACATGCCAAAAAGTGAAGCACTCTCATTGGAATCATCATCTGAAAAATCACTTGTAATTGTAAATCACCCATTTGAATTGTTGATTCCAAAGTTGACCATTGCCAACTTGAAAGTAATTGCAGCTCATCATAGCATTCTTGTCCACTCAAAAATGAATCAGGCATCAATTCAAACTGCAATACAGAATCATGTGTGCACCAACTGTCCTGAATTTGTATCAATCTTTGAATTTATTAATGAAGAAGTAATTGCAATTCACAAGAAAACCTCAAATACCAGTGCAGTCAATAAATTTAAAGCACAACATCCTGACAAATATGCACAACGAAATCTAGCAGCCGTGCAGAAATTTCACAATGAACACCCTGATAAGCATGCCAAACAACATCTAGCAGCTGTGCAGAAATATCAGAGTGAAAATCCAGAGAAACATGACAAACAACATCTAGTAGCTGTGCAGAAATTTCAGAGTGAAAATCCTGACAAACATGCAAAGCAAAATCTGGCAGCTGTACAAAATTTTCAGAGTGAAAATCCTGACAAACATGCAAAGCAAAATCTGTAATTGCAACTTCATTTGTCCCAGCAAAAGGCTCAGTTGCTATTGGTTCAACCCAAAAACATTCACTGGACACAAATAATGAACCAGTAGCTAAAAGGCCTCGGATCACCAAAGACCATGTCAACCAAGGATCCACAAGCAAGCAACAGGTCATTAACTCTCCAGCTGGACTGATCTGGGATAGAAATGACTACAGCTGTGCATATGACTCATTGTTGGTCATTCTGTTCAATCTGTGGAAAGACAATCATGCAGAGTGGTCCACAGTATTCAGAAGCATGAATGATCATTTGACCACATTGTCTCATGGTTTTCCACAGGTGTTGCACAAAAATGTGGCATTTGAACAGCTAAGAGATCACCTTAGAACTACACTGCATAACATGAATCCTACAGACTTTCCTAGAGGCACTGTGGGCATCAGTGTTGCAAATCTGGCTATGGAGTTGTTTAAAGTCAATAACATTGTAGCCTCTTCTCAACATGAATGTTCTTAATGTGACTTTGCAGAAGAACCCATTGATGACAGACTAGGCTATGTGTTACATGCTGATGACACCATTAAACAGTCTACCATGAAGTGGATTGATACCTTGTCACAGAAAACCAATAGAAGATGTCCTGATTGCAACAGCAGAATGAAACAACTTGTATTTTATAATGAAGCACCACACATTCTTGTTCTAGAGTATCCATTCAAAAACATTGAAACCAGTCATAGACTAGAATTTGTTTCAGAGACTGACACAAAGACATTAGAACTTAGAGGCATTGTATATCATGGTCAATATCATTTCACATCACGTATTATTACTCCACAGAAACAAGTATGGTATCATGATGGAATGATTACAGGCAACTCTTGTTCCAGAGAGACTGACCTTACACAACTTTCAGACCATGATATCAGACACTGTAGAAATAGAAACCTAGTACTAGCTATTTATGCTCAGAGCCTTTGAGCATCCTCCTTGAGGTCAAGCACGGCTTTCTTCATGTGGTAATCTGTTGTGTAGCATTCAAGGTCATGGAGAAGTAGGGTTGAGCAAATGTGAGTTAATTGTCAGCACACTGTTTGGGGGGCAGTTGTATTTGGCAGTTGACCTGTTGCTCCCTGAGCAATTGCTTCATGGCTGAGAGTGTTGCATGATGGTGCAACACAGGGGAGATGGCAGGTAGAGAGGAGGTTGATGAAGACTCAAGACACTCTTATGTAGATTTATTTATTTTATGCTACTTTATGTGTGGCAGAGGTGGGAGGTGGGCTTAGTAGATCAATAGGCAATATGCAACACATGCTATGTATCTTATGCCATATGTAACATGCTTTATGCAATTTTGTTAATTCAGCAAAGAAGTGGGGAGGGGGGAAAAAGAACTCGTTCATGCCATGCGCAGCATTGGCCCACTAAACAAGTCCCAGATCAGTCCAGCTGGGGAGTTAATGATCTGTTGCTTGCTTGTGGATCCTTTGATGACATGGTCTTTTGTGATCCGAGGCCTTTTAGCTGCTAGTTCATTGTTTGTGTCAAGTGAATGTTTTTGGGTTGAACCAATAGCAACTGAGCCTTTTGCTGGAACAAATGAAGTTGCAATTACAGCTGCTTTCTGTTTGCCTTTGCCTTTTTCAACTAATTGCCATGGGCTATCAGGGATGGTATGAGCCAATAGCAATGGATCAGTTGGTGACCATTTAATAGCATTATCAGTTTGGGCAGGAACATAGTGAATTCCCTTCCACTGCTGAAAGCTTCTGAGCATAACAGAGCGTGTACCAGCTTGAATGTAATCAGGCAATTTTCCTTCATATCTGATCCTGGTAATCTCATCAAGCAATTCTAGTTCTCTAAATTCTTGTCTAAGATATCCAGAACAACCTCTAGTGTTCACTTTAATATCAAAGCCTTGAATTATTACAGTTCCAGCAGCAGAAGCACTTCTAGACAATGAAGAATAATATGACATGTGGTTGAAGCAACTGTTCAAATGCACAACATTGAATGGATGTGTTTATTGAAAGGTAAGGCCTAAGCTCATGTAGGACTGGGATAGAGGCAACAGTCAATACTAATATATAACAGATACAGAAACTATACTACTTACCTGGGATAGAGGCAACAGTCAATACTAGAGACTGTTGACTCTACTCCCAGGCTATGTCCGCTTTTGGAACAAATAAGTACAAACAGATTAGTAAGCTACTTGGAACTTGACCAAGTCCATACTCTATGTAGAGTGGCTCATCAGAATCCAACAGTGTTTTTCCTTGAGCAGCATGAGCAGTCATTGCAAAGTTAGGAAGCACCCAAACTTGTTGTCTCTCAATGAATTCCTTCAGGTCACTGGGAAATACACACTGAATTGTCTTGGTGCTTCTTACAATGGGCACTACATTGTCAGGAATCCTAGAATCTGCACCAGCTTTGGAGGTCTGTCCAGTTCAATGAACAAGGTGTCAAGTACTCTTTTGCCATGATTTGCTTTCATTGACTGCCAGCCAACAACAAATCCTTCTTGTCCTTTCATAATGCAGAGTTCAGTGGCATCATTGTTGCAAAGCATCACAGGCATACCAAGATACAATGAGAGTTTCCCAGCAAAGTTATCAGTTGCAGCATGTTGCACTTTCCATATATCCCTTTGTGTATCAAAATCAATGTCACTGGATTGATGCACTGCTTTAGATTTGGATTGTGACTTGCTTCTCACACCAGACTCCTTGTCTTTTCCCCACTTGTCAATAGAGTAGAAGTTGGTCAAGTTCTGGTTGGTGTCAGAAGCAAATCTTTCACATCCAAGAAGATTGATTTGATCCTTTTGTGAGTGAATGCCACATATGACAGGAACATTTCTAAACTTCTTAGAGGCAACATTGGGCTGGTCTGGACGTTTGCCTGCAATTCTGGTTCTCAAAAATTGAATGTCCTGTGCAGTACATTTGCCATAGCGCATGTTAACAAGGGCAGTTCTGAACAATGCATCCTCAGCTGTTTGGGTCCTCTGTCTCATGTTTTCTCTAAGAATCACAACTGTGGTCACTTGATGCCAGAGTGCATTTCCAATTGCAGTTTCCTGAGAGTGTGTTGTCAAGGCTGATCTGATCTGAGTGCCAACTGTTCCACTGTACAATGGTGTGCCACCAACTGGGGGTAACTGAGCAAAGTCTCCAGCAAATATCATGTTAATTCCACCAAATGGCATGTCATGTATATTCAATGCTTTAGCTAGTCTTGCACTGATTTTGTAGAGATCATGACAAGACAGCATTGAGACTTCATCAATGAAAATATAGATCAAGCCAACCAATGTTTCTGACAATGTTTTCAGTGGCATCCATTTGAGCTTTGATCAGTCTACCATGTTGACCAAGTTCAGAGTATTTGTTAGTGCCATAATCTGCATTGTTTTTGTCCTGCTCATAATTGTCATCTCCAAAGTCACCACCATTTTGAATGTTGTCATCATCCAAGTGTGAAATCATGTCTGAAGTCATAAATTGAGGACAAGTACCATCTAACACTGCTCCTTGTCTAAGCTGAGCAGCATAGTCATCTCTGGCATCAAGGCATTCATATCTCAGATTGAAGTTGTCCATAATTTCTAATTGCCTTTCAGTGAATTCATGATAAGTGAACACTTCATCCCATGATTCCACTTCACTTTTCAGGTCATTGCCAGATCTCCATGGTTTGAACAGAGTGAGCATTGTGGTGCAATAGTATTCTCTGTCCCCTCTATCACATCTGGGCAATGAACCACCAACAAAGTTTGGAACAACATGCTTCTCCTTTTCACTGAATTCTATACAGTGTGTTTCATATAATGGGTGATTCTCTAGGAAAAGCTTGGTAACTTCTTGGACAGACTCAGTGCTATCAGACTCATTGTCCTCTGAATCACATTCTATGAAATTGTCATCATCTTTGATGTTCAGATCATCAAATTCTATGCTCAAGTCATTACTGGTAGATACATTGGATCTCGAAGTTTTTTTGTGAGTTGCAGTTTGTGGCTCAGATTTCAAGACATCTAACTCATCATCACTGTTTATTTCATCATGAGCTTTTTAAATGTTTCTCTTGACTCTTTCTGCACCCTGCACCCATTCATATAAATTCATGTCTTCATAATGAGCTGGCCTGTAAATGTAGTCATGCACAGCAGATAGTCCTATGAATTTTCCCTTTTGATTGTGAAGTACGACTTTTTCAGAGTGAACTTGCATGTCATCATTTTCATCTGGATTCCAAGCTTTCTGGACTTCTCTCACATAGTTTCTCCAATAAACAGGAATGAGTTTGTGACTGGTATAATGGTCAGGGTTGCCAAGCAGATACATTGAAGCCATTGGATCACCAATTTCAAGTTTTGCAGTCAATGCAGTAATGATCTGGGTGATGAGTTTTCTAGCTTTGTCTTTTCTTTCCATGGATCCCCCAAGCATTTCTGAGTTTCTGTCAAACACACTTCTAATGGTATCAAATATGCTATATGTTTTCAATCCAGGCTTTGTAATATAGTCAGAAATATATGCTACAATTGCTTTGATTGCAGTACCAGAAAGAAGACTTGTAATATCAGAATTGCAGCAAAGTAAAAATGTCACCAGCGGTGTCAATGTATTAATCCAAGCTTCACCCTTTCTGATATTCAATGCACCTATTTTTGGGTCTACTTGTGTTGATTCAAACAAAGGTCTGGGAAATCTAGCTTTGCATTTACCATGTTTGTTCATGCAATTGGGTCTGTCTTTTCTCTGGACTTTCTCATTGTTAGAACTATTTCTGCCACAATTATCAACATTGGAGCATAAAATCAAATGATCAACAGTGTTTGCAAATCTGTCCCACCATGAATTTACCTGTTTGCGATCATTACAATTGTTGTCACTGTTCACATCATGCATAATTGTACACATAGGTGGGGGTGCTTCAGGCAGAGTCTGAGTGGGATCCTGATAGTCTTCTTCTTCAGACTGCTGGTTGACTTTAGCTTTGAGTTCATCTATTGTTCCAGTCATGAATTCACCAATGTGCACACTTTCTAGATACTCAACAAAAGCTTGTTGGAAATCTGAATTTGGATCCATTATTCTATCTCTGATTTCCTGAGGTGACACACATCCTTTGAGCCTTAGTAGCATGTGCATGTGAAGTGTGAGACGTCCTTGTTGTTCCACTGTGCCATAGTATGCCTTGGTGTCACTAGTGTTTTAAAGTCCAGTCCGGTCCAGTTTTTTGCCCAAATTTGGGTTAACCGGAACTGAACCGGTTAACAGATCACACAATTTCACAAAAACCTTAACCAGACCCATAGGAACCGGTTAAATATTTATTTTTGGGGGGACCGGACTGGTCCTAACCAGTCTCAACCGGGACCGTGCACGCAACTGGTCAGAACCGAAGTAAATATACTAACTACCAACTAATGTATTAAATTTTAATAAATAAATGGGGCATTGGCGGCCCCAGCATGTTCAAGTTGGTAGTTGGTGGTGGAGAGGTACCGAGGTACCTCTCCGGGTGCTCACGCAAGTCTCGAGAGGTAAGATGGGATGGATAGGATGGATGATGGACTGACTACTACATCGGGAAGGCTACTAACTAGGTCAACCATGGGAGCCTGGTCACGTGACTGGCAGGTCCCACTACTCCAAGTGCCCCTTTTCCTCATGGCGACGCCCTCGTCGCCAACTGCTACAGAAAAGAACACAAAACAAACAAAACTGACCAAAAAACTCTCAAGCCACAACTCCCAGTCCCTCAGAATGCCTCGAATCAAGGCCGGGGCCTTATATCGTGAAGCGGGAAGTCGTCCTCGCGCAGGGGGCGGTAGATGACCAGACTATACAAGACTCTCCTCAAACTCAATACTCTTCGAATGCCTCCCTCGCAAGGGTTCGGGCTCACAACGCAAGGCCAAAGATCCCTCGAATCGTCCTAGCAAGTACTTAGTGCAGTGTGAAGGTTCAGGTGGTCCAAAATATAACTGTATTGGCGGAGATCGGGTAAACGGGTGCATGAACGTAGTGTAGTGACGGCTTGTAGGTAGACTGTGATTGACATCCAGTATGGGGGGGAACAGGGGATGAGGCTATAATAAAAGCTATAATACTGACGGGGCATAGGGTTGTACTTAACGAGGCATAGTATCCCGACGTGAAGGAGGTTGGCGTATCACGTGAAGGGATCGGGTGGCTCGTCCAGGTCGAGAACGATGCCACAGGGAGCTGAACGAGGGTTCGCGGGGCCAGGTAGGGTGTTAGGAACTGGCCGGGGGGTGGTGAGGTGGCGCGCGGCGCGGGTGTCTGAAAACGATGGTGGGGGCTCGTTTGGCGCAATGGAGATGAACGGGGGGTCCTGGCCGGTGGAACGAGGGCACGGGTGGTCGAATGGGTCCGTGTGGGGCTGGGGTACATGAAAGAACGGGAGTCCAACAGGTGGGCGCGACGGATCCGTGGTGCGACCAAAAATGGCGGTGGGGGCTCATTCGGGGCGTTAACGAGACGCAGGGTGTTCTGGGGGGTGGGCCGCGAGTTTGGTGAGTTGGTCTGGGCCGGTTGTGCTGGCAGAACGGGGCCGCGCGATGGTGACGTGGCACGTGGCTTGGGTGTCCGAGAACGACAGTGGGGGCTCGTCTGGTGTAATGTAGGGGTAACGTGGGTTCTGGCGAGTGGAACGAGGGCGCAGGGGGTTGGATGAATGCGGTTGGGGCCGGAATCCACAAAAGGATGGGGTCGAAGGGTTGACATGGCGGGACGCGTTGTGTCCAAAATAGACGGCGACGCGGGTTCGTTTGGGTAGAACCGGGGTGTTGGGTCATCGAGCGTGGATACAAGGTTTTGGATCAACACGTGTGGGTCTGGGGTGCACGAAAAACGGGGGGTCGAAGAATGGTGACGTGGCTGTACGCGGGTGGCCGTTGGGTGTCAAAAACGGACGTCGACGGTGTCTGTGGGACGACGTGGGGCAGGGTGGGGCCGTAGAACGTCAGACATATCATTGAGAGGTTGTTTTGGGTCTATCGAGGGTGTACAACGGGGTCAAAAAAAAGATTGACATGTCCTGGGGCTGGGGCGCTCAAAGAGGCTCGTGGCCATGTCTTAGGGTCAACGAGGGTCGACGCGGGGCACTGGTGGACCAAACATGAGCATCAGAGGTGACGCGAGAGCCTGTGGTATGAATGGTGAATGTCCGTTGCGCTGCAGTGGGTTGGTGAGGCCAAAAAAGTCGTCTCTCCAGAAAAGGTGGAGAAAAAAAAAAAAAAAAAGCTGAGAGACTAAAGAAAAGAGATCCGTGGGTCGATCGCACTCTCATCACCATGATGGAGAGGTACCGAGGTACCTCTCCAGGGGCTCACGCAGGACTCGAGAGGTAAGACGGGATGGATAGGATGGATGATGGACTGACTACTACATCGGCAAGGCTACTAACTAGGTCAACAGTGGGAGCCTGGTCACGTGACTGGCAGGTCCCACTACTCCAGCGGCCACGATTGTGGGCACGTCGGTGATCGCATTGGGCACACGGGTAGGTGCAGACACATTGGCCGCTCTGTTGTGTGTGTGGGTGGTTGTGGACACGTTGGCACGTTGGCGGCCCTGCAACACGGCCATCCTCCAAGTCCCAGTTACCTCGCGGTTGCAGCACCAACATCAATTGATGTGGCAGTGCGCATCCACGAGGTATGTTGGGGGTTGGTGGTGGGATGGCCATGACCATCGTCATGGTTGTGGTTGTGGTTGTGGTTGTGGTTGTGACAGTCATTGTCATCGTTGTTGTTGTGGTGGTGGTGGTGATGTTTGTGGTCGCTATTGTTGATGTTGTCGTCGCTGTCATTGTTGCTTACTACTGAGACAACACTGCTAAGAGGGGGGGGTTCATGGTACAATGTCATTGCGAGCCATGGGGGTTACCCAAGATAAGGGGGTCTGCCCCAAGAACCAGACTAAACGTAAAGAAAGGAAAAGAAGAAAAAGTCCAAACCAACAACAAGAACAGTATATATAGTGACTGGTCTTGAGGGGAGGTAAATAGAAATAAAACCATGAAGCCACAACATGTCCAACTCTATCATGTGTTCACCATGAGGCGTACATGAGGCGTCCTCATGTTGATGTTCTCGTGATCCAACTGGAGGCCCGGGTGTCATTGAGGATAGAAGAGGTCCGGATGACTCGGATGATTTGTCATTGGATCATGTGACATGCAGAATTGCCAATTTGGGGTCTACACTTGCTGTAACGGGCAAGTGCGCAGTTTGGCAAGTGCATTGCACGGTCGGGTCGAAGATGGGTATCGTCCAGTGTGGGGTTGGTGATGAGAGTGTCTTGAGGTAGCGTGGATATAGCGGCAAGGTTGGTATGAAAGAAAATGAAGGAATGTATAGAGGAAAAAACCAACTAGGACAGTGGGCTAGTCGAGGTCAGACATGTGAACAGCATAAGCTGTACCGGATGATGATGTCTGTGTCAATGACGTATCGAGGGGTGATGTCTTGTCCTGTCTGTGGAACAATGCAGTCCACCTGATGTCGGTATTCATCCAAGAAAGGGTAATGTTGTAAACGAATGTGGGAGGTATCAAGGTTATGGATGAAAAAGGATAAATGAATGTGGGTCCAGGTTTCGAGTCAAGGCATGAGTGACAAGCTGTGAGAATAAGATGTCGGGTACTGCAATGAAGCGATGTCATGTGAACAATAAACGATAGGGGTCGGTTCACTGTATTGGGAAGTCATATGGTCTGTGGTCGAAGTCTGAAGGTATGTGCTTCGGCAATGATTGGATTGGAGGGAACAGTGAAATGTCCTGTGATCAAGGATTGTTCAGGGCATGTATGCAGGTGAGGAATGTCGTCGGATCGTCAGGGAGGATAATGGTAGGCACAGGGTATGAATATGGAAACCAAATATCCAAGATTGGCAATTGTTAATTACGTGGTGAGATATTGTCGAGGTGGAGGTCGGAAGTATCGATGGCAGAAGGGTTTTGGTACCGATGCCAAAGATAAATCATAACAAGGTAAAAACCGATGAGGAAGGTAATGGCGATGCTGCCAATGATGATTACGGTAATTAGCTGTGTCGGGAGTACAGCCATTGTGAATCGGTTTGTCGTGGGATGAAATCAACAATATGTCAGGGCGAGGGAAAAGACAATAGCGATGATGTCCATCGGCAAGGAGATTATTCGGGTACAGCAAGGTAACGTGAGGATGTGTCCATGGTCGGTCTGGATTGTTCTAGAAGAAAGGATGAAAAGAGAACAAGAACAAGAATAAACAATGATGTCCAAAAGAAGGCAAAAGGTAAAGGGGAACGAAAAAGGAAGGTATGGTAAAGTGGAATCGTCATCGTGGGTAGCGGAGTCGGAATCGGAGTTGCGGAGTTGAAAAATGTAACAGCTGCCTGTTGTCCTCGTCGGGTGCTTGTGTTGTTTGTGTTGGTACTGCTGTTGTCGTTGTTTGTGTAATTAGTAGCTGAGAAAAAAATAAAAATAAAAATAAAAATAAAAATTACTTACCTTCTGCAGCGGGGATGGGTGCAACCCCCGCTGCCTTTGCTCATATTGCGTTCCCTCGTGACGCCGCCGTTTTGCTGCTGTCGTCATCGTTTGCCACCGTCGTGGTCATTTGCTGAACTTGTATTGAGGTTGAGTTGTAACCGGTCATAACCGGTTACAACTCAGTTGCATAAGCTTTGTCCACATCGGGAAACCGCAACAGCAACCTCCCAAAAGTGGCCCAACCGCAACCAGCGGTCTGGTTTTTTTGTGGTTGGGTCCGGTCCAGTTCCAGTTTTTGTCTGGTCCTATGGACTGGACTTGAAAACACTAGGTGTCACCATAAAAGCCAGAATGGTTTGATCCAACACCAAGAACATGTTTGATAAATCATTCTAACATAAAGTGAAAGAATCTAGCACCAGCCACTGGATTTTCTGCAATAAGTCTGTACCGCTCATCATATTCTCTAAGCTTTGGTGTAAAGGTTTCTTTGGTATCAGCAAAATATAAAGACAATGGATGCATGTTATCTGCAGGTGAAAATGTGATAAACCATGAAGGTGCACCCACAAAGGACATTAGAGACCAGACTTCGTTTCTCATGTATTTCTTGCTTGTGAGTGATCCTTTTACATGACTTCCTATATGATCAATATCTTTTATTAATTGAAAACAAAGTTTCTCTTCATCTGTGTCTGGAGTAACATGTTCACCATCTTCCATTTTTCTAGCAATGTTATTCAACACACCAAGATCAACATCCATTAATCTTTGTGAAATGTGTTCAAATTTTGCCTTTTCAGCTAATAAGTAGCCAGCTGTTGTAGACTCTTTTGTTTGCTCATGATTGAATGCAATCAAAGGAAAGTGTGGATCTTTCTGGAACCTCTTGTCATAGTACATTAACAAGTGTCTCTTGTGTTTGATTTCAGAAATTTTGCCTTGGATCAGAGAGTTTCCAATTCCACCAAGTCCATAGGGAAACAACCATGGCATAATTTGAGGGAACAAATGAGGATTATTTTAGATGGATCACTCTCATGTCCAATTGCCAGGATTTTTTTATTATCCATCAAATGTTTTAAGGCAATGGCTTTTATGGCTTTGAGACTTTTGGCAGAGTACTCTTCACCTGTTAGACCATGAACTACAAATGGACATATGCCAGTCTCAGTACCTTCTTCCTCTTCCATGTCATTCACAGCAGTAGCTTCTGGGTTTTTGTTGACAAAGGATTGTCTGTACTCTACCACAACTAGTATGTCATTCTCAGGATATTGCTTCAAGTTTTCATCTGAAATCTCCAAGTCAAAATTAGGGCAGGTCAAGGGTATGCAATACCCCCAGGGGTTAAGAGTACAGGTACCACGGGTTAAGGGTACGAGTCCAGCCTCAGAATACCTGCAGTACCCACACGGGTATGGGCTGTATTTCTTTTGGGAGAAGAAACATCAAAAACTCAATTTTTGGGGTATTTTTCGCTATTTTTGAGGGATATAATGAGAATCATTGCTTGTAAAAATATGTAAAAATGCTCTCAACACTCCCCATAGTATTCTAAACATTGTGTTCTTTACACTAAAGGGATCCGACCAGTATTCCGTCCACAATAATCATCAAAACCACCAAAAACAGGTAAAAATGGGGTATTTTGCATGTTTTTGAGGGATATAATGAGAATCATTGCTTGTAAAAATATGTAAAAATGCTCTCAACACTCTCCACACTATTCCAAACATTGTGTACCTTTACACTCAAGGGATCCGGCCAGTATTCCGTCCATAATAACCAAAAAAACCACCAAAAACAGGTAAAAATGGAGTATTTTGCATGTTTCTTCCTGTACCCCTGCAAAACCCGTGCCATACCCGTACTTTTGGCCTCGGGTACATACCCGTGATGGGTACGGGTCCAAGTACAGCCCCAGAGCACTGCAGGTGTACCCCTGACCGGCCATAGTCAAAATAGTCACAATGATTCAGCAGTGGTGTACGCTTAAAATCAGATTTTGTAGGCTTACATGGTCCAGTATAAATAAATGCTAGCACTTCATCCAACTCATCGACAGGTGGGGGTAAAATGTCATAAATCTTGGGAGTTGGATTGGCAAATGTAATGGCATTTGCTCTCATTTTGTGCATTCCTAAAGAAACTCGAACTATGCATCTATTGTGTCTCACTCTGGCAATTAACAGTTGTTCTGCATAAGACAAATTACTCAATTCACTAGGAATTTGTCCAAGCCATAAACCATTTGCCAGAGACATAGCTGGGCATTTTCCTTCGAACAGAGACTTGTAACATTTCTTGCAAATGCCAGGAAGACCATCAATTATGATAGGGCTCTCTGAAGATTCAATTGGATCATTTATTGAGAAGCGCTCTGTTTGAGTTATACCAGATTGTTTCAAACAACTTAAATTCAACTCTGTGTAGCTTTGCAATTGAGAGACTGGAGTCAATCTTCCACAGACAGCACAACCAGATTCAATAAATTTGTTGGGAGAGGTATCACCACAAAATCCTGAAATAATGGTGTGTTACAATTTTGCTGAAGGTGGTTCTGGAGGGACTTGAATGTTATCTCTGTATGTCTGAACAGAGGTCTGATTTGTTTGTGCGTGCTGCTCAGGATGATTCATGGTACATCTTTGAACTGCATTTAATGTGTGTTGCAGATGCTTGTCATAATGATTGACTTTGAATTTTGTAACAGCTGCAAGGTTTTGTGTTGCATGCTTCTCAGGATGTTCCAGATGAAATTTCTGGACAGCTGCCAGATTTTGTTTGCTATGTTTCTCTGGATTTTCACTCTGAAATTTCTACACAGCTGCTAGATGTTGTTTGGCATGCTTATCAGGATTTTCACTCTGAAAATTTTGGACAGCTGCCAGATTTTGTTTTGCATGTTTTTTAGGATTTTGAATCTGAAAGTTTTTTACAGCTGCCAGATTTTGCTTTGCATGTTTTTCTGGATTTTCACTCTGAAAATTTTGTACAGCTGCCAGATTTTGCTTTGCATGTTTCTCTGGATTTTCACTCTGATATTTCTGCACAGCTGCTAGATGTTGTTTAACATGCTCATCAGGGTATTCATTGTGATATTTCTGCACAGCTGCTAGATTTCATTGTGCATATTTGTCAGGATGTTGTACTTTAAATTTATTGACTGCTCTGGTGTTTGAGGTTTTCTTGTGAATTGCAATCACTTCTTCATCAATAAATTCAAAGATTGATACAAATTCAGCATAGTTGGAGCACACATGAATCTGTATTGCAGTTTGAATTGATGCCTGATTCATTTTTGAGTGGACAAGAATGCTATGATGAGCTGCAATTACTTTCAAATTGGCAATGGTCAACTTTGGAATCAACAATTCAAATGGGTAATTTACAATTACAAGTGATTTTTCAGATGATGATTCCAATGAGAGTGCTTCACTTTTTGGCATATAAGAGTGGAATTTATATTTGGCTGCATCCATACTAGCATTTTTATTGGTTGAAGCAGGCATTAGTTCATGCAATGGGAATATATTTGCTTTGCCTCCACCAATGCATTCAATATCAATGTTAGGATTGAAGGATATATTGTCAGACTTGAAAATGTCATATAATTTCGAAGTTTTATTACAAATATAGTGAGCGGACATTTGAAAGGCTAGGAAATGATACACAACTAAGAAAAACAGCAGAATGGATCCATTTGCTAATATAGGTGGTTTTATTACATATGTCAAGTAAGCTCTGAAATTACCTTGCTTGCAAGGTTGCTGATACCCCGTAAAGAAGGCCATCGGGCGTGGATATCGTAAATAGAGATAAACAACGATTAAACCTGAAATCATATACCCCCCTTCATTTTCTCATCGTAGTTTTCATTCATTTATTCTCTTCCGTGTTGCCCATGATTGTGTGGCCGACACATCGAAATATTCATGTACCTTTGCCTACCTTTGCCATAACTACAGTTAAACACGAAATCTTATATTTTTTTTCCCCCATCGTGTGGCCGATGCATTCAAATATCGCTGTCCGTCTAAATAACGTCCTGTCACCCTCCGCTCAGGGGTTTCTTCAACGCTATTCTCTTCCGTGTCGCCCAAGATTATGTGGCCGACGCATCGAAACATTCATGTACGTTTGCCTACCTTTGCCATAACTACGATTGACCGCGAAATCTTATATTCTTTTTTCCCCATCGTGTGGCCGATGCTTCCAAATATCGCTGTACGTTTGCCATCCCATAGTGACGTCCTGTCACCCTCCGCTCAGGGGTTTATTCAACCCCATTTGACGTCATTTTTGGGAGACGTTTAACTCCTCACGGAGTTTAACCGATTCCCCGCCGTGAGTCATTTGAGTCCACGCCCTCCAATCACCTTTCAAGCATTTATATCTTCTTCAGTCTTCTCGTCAATTCTTCTTGTCTATGTCCGGACCGTCTTTTGTACAAGGCACCTGCGACAACGGAACCCCATTGGCGTCACGTTTGTCCGTCTTTGACGCCCTGGATTCAGCTTTCCAGCATTTATATCTTTTTCAGGACCCTCTTTTGTACATGGCAGGCACTACTCATTGAAAGTATCCTATTCGGAGAAATGGGAACCCCTTTGAACTCACGTTTGTCCCTCTTTTATTCTATTGGTGTCATACGGGTTTAATATAATGTTCAATAGTTATCCGACAATCTAAGAGTGTTTAAACAATGACACTAATTGTAAACGGAAACCCCAATACTCACTCTTTTCACTTCCTTAATATTTTATCTTTGCCCACCAAGCTTTTGTCTTTTTGTCCAATTCATTCAGTCTCATGTCTTCCTCATACAATGCGGAATCGTGAGCTTGCATGAACTGTTTGTCTTCAAAATCTCGTAATAGACGTATATTTTGACGTCCTGGACTTCTGGACAAAGCGACGTATAGGTTGAAAAGACTCAAATGCGCAGGGGCGGGGGGGCACTTGATGTTGATTATCACATATAGGATCGTTTGGCCTTGAGCTCGGTAGTCTGTAAAAGCGTAACTGGCCGTAATCGGAAACTGGTATCGTGTCACTGTTTTCGTCAACAAGCTTGAACCTTCCTTCACCTTGATCTGCATTCGACACTGGCACGGTTCGATGGGGATTATTTTTGACTCTAATCCAGCTTAGCGTCCTCGCACGTGTACGATCCAGTTTGACTAGAATGTACGGCGGAACGCGCTCCAAGGTGACAACCGCTCCTCTTTTTAGTGGTGGTTCTTCGGGATGAAGCTTTATGTCAACGATTGTTCCTCGTGCACCATTCGCGATGTCTAAATCCGTCTCCAGGTTGGTCGTTATCATCACCTTCATCCCTTTCAAAATCTCTACTGTTTCCGATAGGTTCTTTTGCGTATTGCCACCCTTTGCCTCCTGCCCTGCCAATGCGATCTGTTCCAGATGTGTGAGTGGCCGTCCACGTGTTCTGTCTTCAGCGTTGATGACATAAAGTGTTTCTCCAGCGTCTTTACAATACTTTCAAACAGCTGCATGATTCCATCTTTCACGTACAGCGTGTTGTGGGGTTACAAGCACAGCGTCGCGCCACTCCGGTCCGTCTAATTTCGTGGGGATGCTTTGGGCTTCTCCTATGATCAAAGTTCTTAACATGTCAAGTTGACAGTTTTTGACTTCTCCTTGTCGGAGATCATGCAAGAATTCCCACCACACCGGATCAGTAACTCGTTGTTGTTTTTTCAGTATCACGACCGTCTTGAACTCTTCATAGATCTTGCGTCCAAGTTGGGATTCCAGCTTTTCCGAAGGGTTCGACTTGTAAAAAAGAGCTTCTGTTTTCGAAGTCGCGACTGGTGGGAACTGGTGAAGATCTCCTGACAGGATCACATTCACGCCCCCAAACGAGTTATCAATGGATCCAGCTTCCCCTGCCTTGCCGATCGCAACGTTTCGTGACAGAGAGTTCAAGAATGTTTTACCAATCATTGAATACTCGTCAATGAAAAGGTAACGGTATTGTTTCTAAAATTCCTGAAGTTTCTTTTGGCCCAAAGCCGACATCGCTCCTGTGTGGTTGGGTGACATGTGTCCGATATGGTGTGTCGTTTTCCCGTTGATCTGTGAAGCCGCAATTGCCGTGTACGCGGATTTGATCAACCATTCGTCCACTAGCTCTCTGCAAAACGAATGTGTAACGGCACTAATCACTTTTGATTTGCCCGTTCCCCCTTCACCGTATATTATCATGTGAAGAGGCGGTGGTTGTGAACCTGCGAGTGTCTCACGAAGATGCCACAATATGATGTCGTGCGCCTGCTGCTGTTCTTCGCTCAGATCATCTATTGCCTCTGTTTGATCTCGGATGTCTCTTTCTTTGTCACGATTTTCACTTCTTCCGGAAAGATCCATCGATTCCAATGGTCGCACCCACGCGCCTTCACTTGTTCTTTCATTGCCATTCGTGCTCGAGTTCTTTTGGTTCTGTAAGTTAACATTTTCTTGTAATGCTCTTTTCCACGATTCCAATTCTTGTAGATCATTTTCGTTTGCATTCAAAGCTTTTGGTTTAGCCACGAACCAATTGTCATTCTCCACATCAAAAACTTTTGCCTTCTTGGCCGTTTCAATTGCAAGACATCCATTTATTTCCTCTTTCCTGGATTTCTGACTGTTTCGAAAAGCGATCACGTCTTGCTCCGTCAGGTCTTCATCTACTTCAACAGTAGATTCGGAATGATCCATGTCTTCGTCTGGAACTACTCTCAACTCCGCCTCCATTTCATTGGTAAACCCTCTCTTCTCCCATGTTTTTTTGGCTGCACTGTTGCACTCATGAAAGTATTGAATCGCCGATAAAACGAAGTGAATACGTGGTGTTGTTTCTTCAAGAAAAGATTCAAACGCGGCACTCCACGTTTCATCCACACCCTTCAAGTCTTTTTTTAAATCCCGCCATGGTTTCAAAAGCATCAACATACATGCGGCGTAAAATTCTGTTCTTTCTTCATCGTCTCGTCTCGGAAACCAATGTCCCACGATGTCCAGAAGATTTCGATGGTCTTCAGGTCTGAGCACTCGATAAGCATGGGATCTTTTAGGATGAGAATCAAGATAAAGGATCCGGAGGTGTCGCGGTCGCCCTCTACTTTGTGGTTCGTCAAAATTTGCAACCACCTCATCCTCTACTTCGTAAGTTTGAACGAAAAAATCCAGAATGTTGTAATCTTTCAAACAGTGCCCCCAACATCAGTAGTCGGTCACCTGGCTCTTCGCGAAAAAACGTCCTGCACTGTCGACATCCAAGGTCACCACATCGTTGGCCTTCATTGCAATACCACCCGCCGATAAAAGAAGATACTGTATCAGTTTTCATGACCTTTTTTAAAAATATTTTCACACACCTCCGTTTCTTTCTCTTCAGTTGTTCTTCTCTCTTCGTCATTCCTTTCCCATTCAGACTTTTCACCGACACTATTTGGAAAGAATTACTACGTCCTTGAAATTCATTATGCTCAATCAGAAAACGCACGTTAAATTCTTTTCACTGTTACATTTCCTACAGTATATTTAGAATTTCGTTATTTGAAAATGATTGGAACTTACCACTTCAAGTCGGGATATGCTTCTAACAATGAAATTACAAAAGACGACCAGTAAATGAAAGAGTACGTGTGTGATTTGTACACATCACCCCAACCCATCAAGTAAGAATTTACCATAAGACTTGCGATTGGTTGTTCTCGGTTAATGGCATGTACCAATCTGAACATGAGTAGACGTTGCTGTGCACGTATATCTTGAATGTACGAAGGATTGGGATGTGACAAGTGGTAAGCGAAACCGTCCGCTAACACAGCAGATAAGTTGGAATCACGGCCCTGCTTCTTAGCGGCATATGTGGAGACATAGTAAGTTATGTTCTTCGTGTCCCCACCATTTGTAAGGAGCTTCCCATCATTGTTACAACGAACGTTGACGAGTATCGCAGGCACCCAACCATTGATGTAAGGATGAAGCCTTTTACTACCCCATTTCCCATCTGAAGTAACATAGCTGGCTTCAGAGATCTGGAATGGTGTGCGCCTTTTGCAAATGAGGAGTCCTTCTTTGTCGTATTGAAGACATCGCCGTAACTGACACACGTTGTCATGATCCAAACAGGATTCGGATCAAAACATAGTAATATGCTGTCACTAGTCACCATCCCTACAGCACACATCCCATTACAAGGACCATTCATACTGGAACGCCCCCATCTGCATATGGAGTAGAAAGGAATACCCTTATCTGCATATAGGACACATAGGAAATCCTTATCTGCACATAGGACATACATGAAACCCTTATCTAAACAAGGGACATGCAAGGAAACCCTTATCTACAGAAGGGACATACAAGAAAACCCTTATCTATGCAGAGGAAATGAAGGAATACCCTTATCTTAACTGATAAGGCCCCCAAAACATCTTATCAGAGGCCAAAGAAGCACAAGAAGCACAGCCACATCCTTATCTCCAATCATAGAGATAACACATGCCACTCATCATTCCCTGATCAAGAAGCACATCACATTTCATATCAATTGATCAAATACAGCCCAGCCCTGATCTTATCTTTTTCTTAACTGATAAGGATACACACATGGCATGGCATCAATTGATCAAGAAGCACAGCCTCAGGAAGATGATTCTAGAAGCATAGCCTGGCACAGCCCTTGCCTTTGATTCACACACCCAAGATTGGACCAGCAACATGACTCACTCCCATCAAATGTGACTCATTGGTCTATCCATGACAAATTATGACCCTTATGACATACTCATGACCCCCCATGACTCATTATGACCACCCATGACTAATTATGACTATTTCTGACTCATTATGCCCCCTCCTTTGATTATAATTCCTATGTGACTCATTAATTGACTCTGTATGAGTCACAAACCCATGCCTTCCTTTCTTATGACTCCTTATGAGTCATAACCCCCCATGCCTTTCATCATTATGACTCCTTATGAGTCATAAACCTATGCCTCTCCTCTATATGACTCCCTATGAGTCATATCCTATGCTCTCCATTTCATATACCATTCTATGACTCAGTATGACTCCTGCTGTAGAATAGGTATATATAGAGCCCAGTTTCTGCTGGAGATGGCTCAGTCACCTAATCTGACAGGCCCAGTCACAGGACAGTCCCTCTCCCAGATTCTGATTCACCCCTCTGTGTTTGTTTGTATTACTTGTGTAGTAGTACTTCAAATACCAATTGCAGTTCAAGTCATCATTCATTTGTTTAAGGATATCAATTGCAGTTATATTGATACTCCCTTATTACTTGTTTGATATATTTTCTTTGTGTTCTGTCACGTAGTACAGTCACATTCATCTTCTTTCAAGTTCTATTGATCATCACCAAAGATATCCCAGTACTTTATTCTGCACTAGTAGCCAATGTGCGTTTGAAGCTTCGGAATAAAGTCCGATATCTTGATTATCAATTCTACTTGCCTATTGTTCAGTTCATTCATTCTGTACATAGTATTTTGTCACACCTCCCTTTTGTCTGACATCTACTGTTACATTGCCCATCGCCCATCATCTACCACCCATCGTCCATAATCTATCGCTCATCTCTGTTGTACCTCTGCTCATTGTATACTTGCTACTTGTATACTTAACTGTTGTACACTTGTTCATCTTACACTGTTCATACTTGCTTGAGTTATTATCCGCTTATACTCTTGCATACCTCTTGTCACTCAAAGTCTTTACCTTTAGTAGGGAAGACCTCACTGTTCACTCATCCTCTATAAGTCATACATCTGACTTATATTATTGTCAAGTATTTGTTGTATCTTTCAAAGCTAACCTTTGATAGGATTCACACCACAACCCCACCACCCAACAGGAATAACCCAGAGTTATAGAAGAGCTAAATCCTTGTTCCCAAAGGACAACAAGGTAATTTCCCGATCAACGACGCACTCCGGAAACCCTTGGTGTGGATTTGTTCAAACACTTCCCACGCAAAACAACGTGCAGTTGTTCCATTCGCACCAACTTCAATTCCATCGCTTTCAAATCGTTTCTATAATCAGGGCTTGAGGGATTTGGAGGTCGACTGTAACTAATGTTCTTGTCCTTGGGAATGTTCCGTAGACTTTCCGGGGAATCAAGGCCTGGTAGATGTGCTCGAAAATTCACGTCAATAAAACGGACCACGTGTTCACGGAAAGCCTCCGTCTTGAGGAGGTTGGCCAAGTGATCAAAAGAAGGAGTATGCTTTAGCCAAAGCAGTAAGTGGAGATGCAGTGTCGCTCGTCCTTGAGCTTCCACAGCTCCAAAATACGCCCCCACCTCTCCCATTATGCCGACCTCGGTCTTGATTTTGTGATCTTCGACCTTTATTTGAAGTAAATGCTCTAAAACACCACGTATGATGAAGTGGAAGAACTTCGCGGCTGCGTACGGATCATTTGCAACATTTTGTGCATGCTGACCCGCGTCAGGTCCTGCAGAAGCTATGAAATTGTCCAGATCGATTTCTTCTCCGGCAAAAATTTGCAAAATGGGGTCGTGTAAATCTGATGGGTTGATTGTCATCCATACCGTGGGGGGTCCATAGACCAAAGCCGTCGACCAGATTTGACTCCTTAGTTGGTAGCGGCTCTGGTCTGAACCTTTAACGTGACTCACAGCGCCATACACTTGACGGTGAATTTTTTTAACAGTCGCATCCGAGATGGGAAGATTCGCGTCCTCTTCCCTCGCCGCCTGCTGCAATTGTTCGGGGGTTAACGCCATCAATCGTTCGGCATCGGACTGAAAGTCCCTCCTATTGATCTGTACTCGTGCCGTCGCCAAAGTTTGACGTCGTTGCAAGATGCTAAACGCAACAAAAGAAAAAGTCTCATGCTTTCGGAAACGGCGATCATGGTATTGCAGTGCCCACTGCACATGCTGACGGAAGTCCAGTTGTGTTTCGCGGTCGGCCTCTATTCCACCGGTTCCATAAGGAAACAGGCAAGGAAATGCTTTCTCGAAGAAATTAGGTGTGTCAAAGGACATCATCCATGCTGTTTCGCGGTTTGCTGAATGAGGAGTTCCAAAATCAGACACAGGTTGATTCCCGTGCTTTATGGCATAACCTCCTTCCTTATCTTCTTTCCACAGATTTGCAAGACCCCACAGCATCATTTCCGAACTTGTCATTCGTGTGATATCCATGTCAACCGCGCCTGAAATGTGCAGAGGCACGACTTCGGGTCCTACATCATTTTCCGCTGTATCAATTTGACGGTAAATTCATCGAGTTCAGAAACAAACCTTCCTCCTCATCGGGGGACCTCTCCACGTTGTCACGTCCGCTGTCCCTCGCATCAACTAATTCGGATATATCAAAATTTGTCCAAGATTACGTTGAAATTCAAATACCTCCTACAGGATCATCATGTGAAGGCAGATACCCTCCATTTTCTTCTTCTAGAATGCCAACATCATTCGAATGTCGAACGATCCCAAGCACCCCGCCAGGAACATCATCTTCAGGAAGTTCAGAAAGGTTTTCCATTGACAACTTCATGTGCCCATAATACTTGACATTATGGTTTTTCAACCATCGCAATGCATCGTGAACGACATTTCGATGCACTTTGAACGTGGTCCGTAACCATGTTTTAGGAACCGGATTCGTCCCGATAAAGGTAACAGAGATCACACTAGCCAATATATGTGGTCTTCGTGGTAAGAGGTCTCCTTCAATCATGGCACTTGCCCCATCCACATCTAAATCATAGGTACTCACAGATCCACCCATGGCACTCTGTAACGCTGCGTTTTCCTTCACAGGAAACTTCAGTTTAGGGAATAGCTTGAAGACGTACACTCGAGGATAAAAAAGCGCGATTAACAACTGCTCCGCAAAAGTGAGTCGTTTTAACTCCCACGGAACTTCGCCTATCCACAAACGATTTGCCAAAGACATTGGAGGAGGACTCTCCCTTTTCTCCTTCAAAGAAGTGAGACAAGCTTCGCATACAGTGATCCACGTATCGGCCATCGTTGGTCCTGCATTAACAGCATGAGGAAGGAGTAGTCATTGATGGAATAGTTCATGTGCAGGTTGAAACCATTTTGGAATCAAGCGATGTGAGTTTGCCAAATCTGATAAACGCTTTCGATGTAAACAGTCCCCACGTATGCTGAGCTCTCGCGCGCATACAGCACAGACACTGATCTGAACGGCCTCGTTAGAAGTTGCCTCATAAAACTCTCTGTAGCATTCATGCAATCGTGTTTCTGAAGGCAATTTCAGGAAACCACTCGTATCCGAATCCCAGTAAGTTCGGTCGATTTTTATGATTTTCCTTCGTCTTTCGTACTTTTCTTCGACTTTCCGTTTTTGTTGTAAAACTTTCATCTCCTCTGATTCCTCCACACGTCGTCGTTTCGCAGTCGCCGCCGTTTGTAGGTGGTCGTGTAACGAAGAAGAGCCAACTGCTAATATTCTTTGAATGACAGCCACTCTCGTTCGTTGACCACGACCGAATTGCACATGTCCCCTTGACAAGGTTAACAACTCTGGGACCGTCAAGTAGCGTAGATCGTGAGCGTTCACCATTCGTTGAAACTGAGACAGTTCCTTAATTGCATCAAAAGGGAAACGGAAAAAAAAAACACCCCTTCGTCCCTGTAAAAAACAGCGCCGAATGACGTTCGCATGACGTCTACACCACAAGAACGATCACCAACTGAGACCTACAAAGTTTCGGTCTTGTTCGCAGTTAAATTTTGCCATGATGCATTGGTTGTGTAAAAAAGACCATGCCCACCCTTGAAATGCCCATCTCTCCCATGTCATGACTTCTAAAGCTTCATCATCCACCACCATCTCCGCAAACGATCGTACAAGAGAAACTGCCTCCGAAGAGTCTCCAAAGAACATTCAGGCACACTTTGTCGATTCGAGGGTTGGAGCTTCAAAACAAGTCAAGTGAGTTTTCTCGTCGCCATAGTTTTGCAATGTTGACAGACCAAACAGCATCCGAGTACTTGGCATCCCACCTTCAGTTACAGACGGGCCTGTCGATCAACAAGAACACAAATTGGATGTGTGGCAGACCGCTCTGATTGCTTCTTGTTCATATGTGGGCGATCCTGACGTCGGCAACATGCTACGCTGGATGAGAGATGGCCGAACCCTTCGGCTGGTCACACATGAACCGGAACGTAACGAAAACATTGTCACCCCCATCTTGCCTACAATAGGAGGTGACGCTGGAGAGTCAGCAGAACTAACGCTCCTCATGCACATCACTGAAGACGACTTCTGGTTGATGCCCGACGCAATGTGGCGAGGAGACGTCGGAGGCGCTAAAAGATTCGCTGACATAAAGCTGACATGCACTGGCACTGCGATCTCTTCCCCAACTCTCGTCAAAGACTTCAACACCACTGTCTCCACGATTTGAAAATTAATGAACACCGCCAAAAATCCCGGATCGGTTAGTGAAGGCATCATTAAAGAAGGCGAGGGTGGAATGACGAAAATCAGATTGCGACATCAACCATTTTATGTAGGACTGTTTTCGCAGACCACGTATCCTTGTATAACTCATCTACTCCACAGAGAGGGGTCCAAGCTTCCAACGAAGAGTACAACAATATTAATCGAGGTGACTACTTTCACATCACCTACTACCTACATTTAATCTCACACAATCCAGCCAATTTCGCTGAAGAAACGAAACTGTGTGATTGGCCTGTAGACAGTGACCAAGCCCGCGATGCGCTGAAAAGCATGGAAGGACCCTACTTCGTCAAGCCTCTCCCGGCATTTAACATCGATCGTGACCTCGTTGGACCACGTGAGTACATTGACACCTTAAAGGGAGCAACGGTCGCTGCCCGTTTCACTGTTCAAAAATACTTGGTGCAAGAAAAGGCGCATCCGAGCCGTGATGTTTTCGTGGCCGACATCGTATCCCTATGCGTTGTACTGCCTCCCACTCACAGCTCTCATTCACCCATCAAGAAACGTCTGTTAAAAAAAGACCCCTTCGACATCGAGGACAGCCTCAAAGGGAAAAAGAAACAGAGGCTGTAACCAAAAAAAAACCCGAGGCTGAGACATCGATTCACTACGTTTTTCACATGCATTCTCTTATTTGTACTACTACAAGTCATTATTCCGTCCCCAACAGCCAACGCCTTCTCTTTCGACATCAATCAGAGCGTCAACGGAAACGAAAACCGCAAAAAAAAAATGTTACGTTTTTTTCTTGCCCTCACTGTTTTGTACCTCCTCTTCTGTAATTACCGCTTTTCCAACAGTCTCCGCCTTGATCTATAAATAAACCACTCTCCTGCTATCTGTCGAAGGTCACCGGTCAAGAAAACGTCAAATCCCACTCCTTTCCTTCAACTGTTGGTACCCATTTTCCTACACTTGTTCATCAGCCAAAACCGCCTCACAATCAAAGACGAAAACCAAAAATGAACCCGTGTAATATATGCGATGCGTGTGAACAAACTGACACGATTCCCGTTAATCGTGTCCCCCGCTTGCGGAAAGAAAATGCACCACCCCTAAACTCGTTTCAAACATCCGATATGAATTTTGTTGCTCTTCTGATGACCTTGGTGCCCATTGCACTTCGTGAATGTGCAAATCCTCACCGTCGACAAAACGGAGGACGTGGAAAAACGCAGTGAAATCAATTGGAGTTGGCATAGTTGTATCGATTCTCAAATCCATGCAAGCCTCATGGCTTAATAAAAGGTGAGACACGACTGGTGAGACACGGCACGTCATCCCGGTAACAACATCTGATCACAATCTTCACGCTGAATAACCACCGACTCGGATTACCCTCTGCCACAACGTCATTAATGCCACGACGTCATGTACTTCTTTGAAGATGTCGCGCTGGACTCATCTCATTGAAAAACCGGTCCCCAAACACGCATGCTTCTGCCAGCCTCAAAATTGAACGCTCACCACATTTCTTTTCTTTCCTTGGGGACTACCCCGCTTCCCATTCTCTCAACGACTGGTCCACGTGCGTTATCGATATTTCACCCCTACCGTGAATTCCTCATCTCGTCCAAGCAGCAGAATTTCAACGACAAGGCTTAACGCATCATCACGTCTTGCTGACCACTGAAGTACTTGTCACCAAAACACACCCGAATTTTGATGAAAAAGAAGTGAATTCTGGATGCCTTGCTATTTTAAGTACACATCGGTTGTATTCTAAGTAAACGTCGCATGTTTTTCAAGTCCAAATCTATCAGACTGCCAAAAAAAGGAGCAAGGTTGCGCCACCGAAGGTGGCCCTTCCCTCTAGTCATGTTTTCTGAACATATTCTGTTGAAGCTTTAACTTGATATACCTGCATTTATTAGCAATGCTAGTTGTACAATGTTACACAGCAAGCAAATCAAACATGTTTAAGACAACTCTGGCATATAGTTCTAATAGGAAAGGGGTATGGGCAGATTGACAACTAGGAAAGACAAATTCAGTACTGTTGTGGGTATTTGTGGGTTTTTCAGGGTTTGGTGGTGTAAATGGAGAAGTAGACTGAAGACCAATATGTTGAAATGGGGTTAAGCTGGGCAAACAAGTGTGATTTTCATCCTTGGGAAGATTTTCTTCATAAAAATTCAGAGTAACAGGGCACAGAATGACGTTTGGTATTACAGAGACAGTTGGTGTGACATGGACATTTTGTATGATATTTGCAGAAGGCACAAGGCCAATCCAAATGACAGCACATTGTGCCCAAGACATTGCAATGATAAAAATCATAAGACATTGTGACATGGATGATATTTTTACCATTTTTGTGAACAGGTTTATAGTTTTTTTGATCATAAAAGCTGGATGACAATATGGATATGTCAAATATATCTGAAGAAGATGAATAAACAACATACCAATACAAATTCCAGTACATAAAGCAGTAAAAATCGAAAAAATCCACAAATTTTCGCATTTTAAGGCTATGTAAGGATATATTTGGTAAACATTTGATCATAGATGGTAAGATATTCATACCTGAGCCAGAAAAGATCCACTGTAAACCTGTAGGTTAAGAAATGAGCTTATAGAATCTAAAAATGTGAAATTTCCACATACTTTGAATGTTGACAGGAAGATTGGCTATCAAATGATAGATTATGTCAACTAATGATAATTGACACCAATAAAAGACATTACCAGTGGTCCAAGATACAAAACAGAGCCAGAGAAAAGAAAAAGCATGAAAATCTGAAGAATTTTCGACTTTTTTGTCTATAAAAGGAAAGATTACTTCAGCATTGGAACCTGAATGGTGCAGGGACATCACCTGATCCAGAGCGCTTTTTTTTGGAGTCGGAATACAGAAAACTGAGCTTAAACCAACAAAAAAGGGGAAAACACATGAAATTTATAGATACTTTGAAAATTGAATGGGAGATGGGCTGTAAAATGATAGATTATGTTAACAAACAACAAGATATACCAATTGAAGACATTACCAGTGGTCCAGAAAATAAAACAGAGCCACTGAAAATCAAAAACACAAAAATCCGAAGAATTTTTGAGTTTGTATCTAAAAAAGGAAATCTTATGTCAGCATTGGACCCTGAATGGTCTGGGCACATCACCTGATCCAGAAAACAGTTTTTAGGAGTCTAAATATGGCAAACTGAGCTTAAACGAGCCAAAAAGGTAAACTTAACGTACCAAATGGCAAGGTGTGGTTTAGGTTCAAGAGGCAAAAGCGCAATAAGGTTCAAATGGTGATCTGACTAATCATTATGTAATCAAGATTACATAATAAAATTGACCAAGACCAAAGTTGGAATATAAAGTAATCTAACCATATTGGGTTTGTTTATTTGTTTTTGTTTTTTATATGGTTAAGTTAAAACATCACTTACACATGCCCAGTGAAAATACTTCTAAGAGAGTACCTTATTTGTCTTTGTTTACATCTATTTGTATTTGCTTACTAATGCCAACTTGATATAAACCTAAACCTATTACGAGTTCTTTTAATTTATTAAAAGACTCGTTCTTTATCAGACCTGGTTCAGTGAGCGTTCGTAATTAATTAATTAATTGATTAATTGATTAATTGATAAAGTTGATCGCCTATAGACAGAATTTTTTGGGCAAGAGATATGATTCTACTTCTGATACAGGAAAATAAGATGCAGTTGGGGCCATGTGTGGACAAGCTTACATAAGCATTCAAATATGGGTTTTCTCAGAAAATACAAACTACCTTCCAATTATATTCAAAATATTCATACTGACTTTAATTCTTCTCAGAATCAGCTGAAAATTGAACTGCTGACTAAGATAACCATTTTGGGCAAGGTGTGACAGTCACATGTGACTGATCTAACCATATCAGGTAATCTTTGATATTATATACCAAATTTTTTGTTGATCACGATGGTGATAGTCACATGTGACCAGTCTAACCATATAAGGCAATTTTATATAAAGTTTGCTAAATTTTATATTGATCACCATAACATTCATTGCACATTATAAATATTATGAGTTCTTTTAATTTATTAAAAGACTCGTTCTTTATCAGACCAGGCTCAGTAAGGGTTCATAATTAATTAATTAATTAATTAATTGATTAAATAGAGGACTTTTTTTTTAGGCAAGAGATATGATTCTACTTGATGTTCTGAAAAATCACATGTGATCGTGGCCATGTCTGGACAAGCTTACATAAGCATTTAAATATGGGTTGCCACAGAAAAGACAAATTACCTTCTAATTATATTCAAAATATTCATACTAGCTTCAATTCTTATCAGAATCAGGTGAAAATTGAACTGCTGACTAATATAATCATTTCGGGCTAGGTGTGACAGTCATGTGTGACTAATCTAACCATATAAGGTAATTTTTGATACTATACAGCAAACTTTTTGCTGATTGCATTGGTGACAGTCACATGTGACCAGTCTAACCATATATGATAATTTTGTGTAATATATGCTAAATCACATCATCACTGGCCAAATATGACAGACATTCACCTAATTCAATTCAATCCAAAAAGGATCATTTTTCATATGTAAGTTCCTTAATCTTTTTTGCATTTCACGTGATCTCAGTGAACCATGGGACATATTGCAGTCCTTGACAATACAGAGCTCGAATGCCTGTTTCACAGCATTGGTAAGTCTTTGGTTCCGCTGCTAAAGTTCTGGTTTCTTACCTTCACCACAATCTCTGGCTTATTCAAGGTCTCAAATGCTTTCCATAACCACCTCACACTCACATTCCAGAGTGTCGGCAGCCTGTCATCAATGGTAACTCCTTCACCGGCATCAATTTGCGTGAGTGTGTTTTCCATGATGTCTTCTAAAAAACACTGATTTGTAATGTGCTTGAACGGTTGTTGTATTCCGACATCACAAGGCTATACCATACCGGTATAGCCTCCCAGTACGAAGTCAATGAGGATTGTTGGGTGCGTTTCATGCATCCAGTCCAAGAATTCTTCTGACCGATGCACAGCCCATACATCAATCGTCCATAATGATCACTGCTCTTCTGGATAGCCCAATCTAGCTTTGGTCTCATCAAAGTAAGGTGCGAGAATTCCGTTGACAAAATTTTTCATGGTTCACTGATTGGCCCAATATGTCTTGGTTCCAGAAAACTTGAATCAAAAGCCTGCAGTGATTGCAGCAGCATAGCATGGGGCCTTCGAATCTGGGCACGATCAATCCATCCTTCCTTGATAGACAGCTTGGAATGGAAGAAGGGTGCCAACACTCGTTACTGTAACCATTACGGTGAGGGCCCTTTTCTCATCTCCGCCTATAACTGACACTTGATTTGTGCCAGTTTTCGTATATGTCAACTTGTCACCTGCAGCATATAATCGTTGGGTCTGGTCTGAGTTTGCATACAACTCTGCTGGAATATTGTATTCGTTCAAAAGGTAGGCTTTTCTGAGAGCTGATTTTTCATATTGATCTTCCCAGTCATCAGGGAGTTTATGGGCAGCATGAGTGGCCTTACGATGGCTTCAACTCATGGTCTCGTGCAACCACCTTCTCACAAAGGTGTCAGAAGCATGGAAAATTGATCCATCATGAAATTGACGCTGCAAGATAGCAGGTTCCTCTCAGATAATTGTTGCGATCATGACACCTCGAGCTGTGATTACTGACACTGCAACCTCATTGTTGCGGAGCTCAGACAAATGCTCTTTTATTTTCCTGACAACAACTGGGTAGTTGGACTGGATTCCGTGAGTTAATTTGTCTGTTAACCACCACGATGCAGCTCACCAGTATCCCGCGAGGTCCTCCATTCGGGTGGCCAGGAATATTCCCAGCCTTGATCTTGAGCAATGTTGAGTCTGACCACTGTGGTTGCGGACCTGATTGATCAATCCACTCTCTGATGGTCTTCCGTGCCAGACCCTCAAAAATAATCGGATACCATGCCTTGGCAATTTTGACTATCTGCATTGCACTCATTTTTCATCTTGCAGCTTTAGCAGCTTCTTCAATCATCCTCCAGCACACTGGGCTAAACCAATTGTGATACTTGGCCTGACGTGGCATGTGTTTTGCTTTGTGACCCTGAGGTTTCCTTTTTTTTTCCTTGATTTTTCTTTCCAATAGTTATGCTGGGCGTGTTTCCTCAGCCAGTTCCATGCGGCGTCTCTTCGACAAGCCAGAATCTACTAACTCGACTGGAACAAGTTTGCGCTTGGTTCCACCAGGGCTCTGAATTCCAGCAATTATTTCCTGCTCATTCCGTTTGTGGCAGTGTTTGTGTTGTCGCAGCTTGGCTTTCAATCGCTTCCCTAGCAACTGCTGGCAACCCATGCAAGTGTCTCATCGCCCTCCCTGTCATGGATGACCTCCTGTTCCCTTGCGAGATTCATGTCACATTCTTCGGGTGTGCAGGGCTTGAAGAACTTTAACAGTGGGGCATTCTTGGCTCCAAGTGCCATTCGCACAGAGGATTCGATCTTGATACATGACTGTGCTGACAATCTGATTTCAGATCACATTGAATCCTGGGGTAGATCAGCAGGGAGAAGATCTTGGGAGGCCAGCATGCTCTCATCATCGGCTGAGTATTTGGACGAGGATGACTTGTCATTTGTGTTGTGCGGATGTTTGGTGGACCCAGCTAATTTGTCAGGGTCTGTCTGGACCGACACCACTTCAAAGTCTGAGTCCAATTCCTTATCCGAAGACGAGGTGTTCAGGATAGGTAACTGGATGTTGTATTCATATGCAACATTGCATGAATGGCCACCCTGTGTCACATATGTTAATTAATCCAGTGCCATTTGATGAAAACTGACCTCCATCTGGTGTTGTTCACAGACATGTAACAACACCTGGAGCCTGGCTACAGTGACATCCGAAGGAGCCATTAGTGGGTGTTGGATGGGCAGGAAATAATAAGAGAGGGCATTCCCCATAAAAAGACCGCATGAGAAGCTGTCACTTTGGTAAGTGACCGGCATCTTCTTGTATGTGAATGTCACTGATGTGTACTCTTCTAACCATCAGCCAAGAGTCACTTCAATGTTTGTATTGAGCTTCCAACATAGGGAATCACCATACCAAATGACACCACGAAGGAAGTCCAACACCATGGCAACCCAGTGAGTCTTTTGGGTATTTGCAATAGTCCCCAACTGAGTCAGAACTCTGGAGGCTAGTGATTCTCCAATGACATGGAAAGCCCTCGGGTGGGTGTTTTTCCCTTGCCAGCTCTGGTGGTGCCAGCGATTAAAGGCATGGAGGATTGCATCAATGAAGTCTGCATCCTGAATGGTGATTTTATTGGGTGCCATGTGGTGTTTATTGATGTCGTGCTGTAGCAGGTCCAGCAGCTGATTCTCATGAGCTGCCGTCAGCCAGTTTGAGGTGGCATATTGATGTAAGTGAATCATATCACAAGTCTCACGGAAGCCATGGACTGATCCAAACCATGGTAACTAGCTGAATGTGGTGTAGACCCTGTCCACAAGCTCCTGGGTGCTGGCTCCCTGCTTATGAAGGTTTTGTAGGGTCCGATTAGCTAAAATCCAGCATTGGTGGTCCTTGTGGAGGTGATGGATCTCATTCCAGTACGTGATGATCCAGAGGGGAAGATATTTTATCCTGGCTGAATCTAGATTGTGGGCTACAGATCTTGGAATCGAGGTCATCGTGGAACTTGAACTGAGGCAGTTGAAGAGGTCTTTGACCACAGAGAGTAACAGAACTGGAGCTGAAAGAATGTTATAAATATCTTCTGTATGGGTATTGGGTGGTTTGGCCGCAATGACAATATGTGAAGCTTGATGCTCAGGAGGTGTATTATTCAGTGGTGGGATCTTGAAGGCAACAAAGGCATTGATGGACAAATTTTGATTCGGGAGAGTGCACTGGAGAATTTCAGGTGGAATATTGAGCTCAAGCATCCTCAGAGAAAGAAATTTGGATATATTGCATCCATCTAAGTACTTAGGAGGTGAAAATTTCCCCTGTCATGCATCATGACCATTTGTGGCGAATTGGCAGATTCACCTTTCATGTCATGTGTCACATGGCCTGGCAAATTGCTCTTCAAAAAGAAATGAATCAGGGTTGGTGATCATAAATCAATGAAAACAACACTTTCATTACCCTTATATCCATCTCTGACACATTCACAGAAAAAAAAAACCATGTAATCACTATTAAGAAAAACCGTGAAAACCCTTTCTTCAGCTCCTCATTTCCAACCACCAAGCTTTTGTCTCCTTATCACTTTCTGCCAATCTGATGTCTTCCATGTATAGCTCCATGTCGTGTGCCTGCAGAAATTGTTTATCGTCAAAATCTCACAACAACCTAATGTGACTTCATCCTGAGCTCCTCGACAGAGCAACATAGAGGTTGAAGAGACTTAAGTTGCTGGGTGCTGGTGGACATTTAATGTCCACAATCACATACGCTATCGTTTGTCCCTGTGCCCAGTAATCTGTAAATGTGTAACTTGCAGTTATGGGAAATTGTAAACAAGACACCATCCTTGTTAAAGGGCTGGATCCATTGCTTGTCTTGATTTGCATCTGACCAGACACGTTTGTGGCTCTATTGGTATTATCTGAGACTGTAAACCTGCACCAGATTCAGCAAGATATTACCAACTGAGATGGGATGCCTGAAAATGAGATCACCCAACTGACTTGGGGATAGCTGAATCAGGCTGAGATATATCCTGGCCCAACTGACATGGTCTAGGCTGAGGTTCTCAGGATATATCCTGGCCCAACTGACATGGTTCAGGCTGATGCTATCAGGATATATCCTGACCCAACTGGGATGGTCTAGGCTGATTTTCTCAGGATATATCCTGGCCGAACTGACATGGTTCAGGCTGATTTGATCTAGGCTGATTTTCTCAGGATATATCCTGACCCAACTGGGATGATCTAGGCTGATTTCCCAGGATAACTTTGGGCCCCACTGGGATAGCCTAGGCTGATGTTATCAGCATATCTCCTGCACCCACTATTTTCTAGGCTGATGCACCTCCACAAATACAAAATTTCTGGTGAAGATTATCGTTTGGTTTATCTAATTAATTCACTATTTATTTTCTGCTATTTACAGATTTATATTCATCAAAAAAGATAATACCACTCTGTATTCTTCACAAAGTATCATATACTTCAACATACAATTTATAAGTTCCATATTTCATGTTTCTATTCCCATTACATTCACAGAATGATAGAACCCCTATTTCTGTTCATCACTTGTAGAGAAATCATTGCTGTTTGCAGTTATTTTAGCACATGTAATATAATCACAAATTTATGATTTCAACATTTCAATTTTAACTCCTTTGGGTTTGGGCAGGATCAGGTGATTAGATAGGCAAAATTGCAGTACATTCTGATTCCTAGCTGCTAGTAATACAAATAAAATAATTTGTTTGATATATACTCAGTTTGACTTATAAATGACTATATTCAACATGTGGATTTTTATGCATTTGTTATTGCTCTACAAGAGAGCCAATCTAATCATCTGATTCTGCTGAAAACAGAAGGAGTTAAATTTTGATGTTTTCAACATCAAAATCTTGTGATTATTTCACATGTGCCAAAATACCTGCAAAGAGCAATAAATATGTATGCCTTGTCATTTCTTTTTTGATGGCCCTCCTCATTTGCCTCTTCTTAATCCATATGCATTTTAGACTCCTTTCTAATTTCTGATATTAGTGTTTTTATTGACCATATCCACCAATAATCACTTACAATTTTTCAGCAGATAGAATTTTCTGAAACACTGACTTTACCTCTAGCTGAACTTTTATCCATTTTTCATGTGCTGCCTTCCCATGAATTTGAATTCCCCATTCCTTCAATCCCAGTACAAGTAGAACAATTTTAACAAGTCCACCTTTGCACCATTCTCTTTTCCAAAACAATATTAGCAGTTTGTGGGAGGAACATATTTGTTGTAGTGGCCTTGAGAATTGTCTGAATTTCCTCAGTAACTCAGGCAATTGTTCAGTATATGGTAGACTAGAGGGTAAGAGTGGGTAAGAGCTTGAATGAACTTGAGAAAGTTGAAACAGAGTTTGTGCAAGATTGCTAGTGTAGTAACTCAGACTTGGAGTAAACTCATAAGTGACATGGCTAATTCTCAAGTCAAAAATCACATGTTTAAGGTCATGTGATTGGGAATTAGCCACATCAAAAATCACATGTTTAAGATCATGTGATTGTTCAGTTTCAATTAAAAACCCCGAAACCTTCGTGTTTGGCCCCCAGTGCTCTTCGACTTCCAGTCCACTCACCCCGGCAGAGAGAGCCGAATTTCTCTGCTTGATGCCAGGGCACGGAAGTCCTAGTTTGGGTGCAGCCTCTGGATGGTTGTGAGCATTCAATTCTAGCCTTGACTGTCACCAGTGGGGAGGGTGGCCTCTCCACTATTCCTTGGGCATTGGTTTGGGGTTGGTGACTTTAAAGGTCCTAGTATACGTAGTCATGTAGTTTTAATTTTATTCTAAGCAATCTTACATATTTAAGCTTATTATAAGGGAACATTCCGATGTTGATGGCATCAGTCCCACACCCAGTAAGATGGCTACATACCTCGCGAAGCCAGCACACGCATCAATTGATGCGGCGGCATGTTTCACGAGGTGTTGGTGCCCTACTGGTGGGCTTGTCGTTGGGGCCGTGAGGGCCATCACCATCATCGTTGGGCCATGTTGGGCGTCAGTGGGGCCACTGTCGTCATTGGGTGTTGGCTGGGGGCCCTTTACGGCATTGGTGGGGCCGTTGCCGTCATCATTGGGCGTTGGTGGGGCCGTCGGCGTTGTTGTTGGGCGTTGGCGGCCCTGTTGGGTGTGGCTTGGGTGTTGTTGGAACCTCAGTCGTCGTTGAGGGCCCCTTTGGGCGTTGGTGGGGCAGTCGTTGTCGTCATTGGGCGTTGGTGGCCCTTTGGCATTGGTGGGGTGTTGGCGGCCCTGTTGGGTGAGGCTTGGGCGTTGTTGGGGCCGCTGTCGTCGTTGGGGGCCTTTGTGAGGCCGTCACCGTCGTTGTTGGGCATTGGCAGCTTTGGGGCATTGGTGGGGCGTTGGCGGCCCTGTTGGGTGTGGCTTGGGCAGTGTTGAGGCCACTGTCTTCATTGGGGGTCTTTAGGGCGTTAGTGGGGCCATCGTCGTCATGGTTGGGCGTTGGCCACCCTGTTGGGCATGGTGGGGCCGTCATCATTGTTGTTGGGCGTTGGCCGCCCTGTTGGCATTGGCCGCCCTGTTGGCGTTGGCCGCCCTGTTGGCGTTGGCGGGGCCATTGTCGTCATCGTTGGGCTCTGTGGTCCTCATCGTCCCATTCTGCCATCCCGGTCGTCCTCATTTCTGTCGTCCCCGTGCCCGTTGTCCCCGTCTTCATTGCCCCTGCCCGTTGTCGTGGTTCCGGGTTCCCATTGTCGTATTCCCCTTTCGCACTGTCATCGCGTTCGTTCGTTTACCCCGTCGTCCGCATTCCAGTCATCCTGTGTCGTCCTGTGTCCGCCGTCTCCTTGTCACCCGCATCTGCGTCCACTTATTGCTGTTGCCTTGTTCGTGTTCATTTGGCACGAGGGTGCGGGAAAAAAAACCTACAAGTGTTTAAATAATCAGTAGAATAAATGAAAAGGATAAATGGAAGACTTACCTGGGGTGCTCTGGCATCCACACCCGTTGTCGTGTTGTTGTTGAAAATGACAAGTGTTGTTGAACTCGCGCGTGAGAATTTCAACCGGAATTTGCTGATATCCAAAACGGGGTCGAGTTGCCATATAGGGAAGAGTGGCTGGATTTTCTTATTATTATTATATATACTACAACACCTCAATGACCAGGGCAAGACCCTGAAGAGATGTAGGTATGATATAACTACCCCGAGAGGAGTTTTTGTATTTTATTTCATTTTATATTGGGATATATTCACAATGCATTTTATGCCTCTGCCAAAATTGGACCCTTAAACACCTAACTTTGCGAGTACACATCTGAAAAATCCAAAATTAATTCTAGGAGTATTAAGGAAGGTGTACATTGTGTTCCAGACAAGTGCCTGGTAGTTGGTGTGGCAGGGAATGTGTTGGAGTCAAAATGTGAATAACTTGTCACTCACCTTCCATTCATGATTGTGTCTGCTTATATGGACTTTTGATTGTCCGCAAAGCTCCAAATCAATTTTGGCTACAACACATTCCTTGCCACACCAACT
>OY744471.1:2579521-2607844 GCA_963556145.1 Hygrocybe punicea | reverse complement strand
GGCAACTCGACACGTTTTGGATATCGGCAAATTCCGGTTGAAATTCTCGCGCGCAAGTTCAACAACACTTGTCATTTTCAACAACAACACGACAACGGGTGCGGATGCCAGAGCACCCAGGTAAGTCTTTCCATTTATCCTTTTCATTTATTCTACTAACTAATTATTAATAAACCGTTTTAGGTTTTCTTTGCGACACCAAACGAATGTGAACGCAACAGCAACAACAAGTAGACGCGGTGCGGGCGACGAGGAGACAGAGGACACAGCCGTGAATGTGAGCAACCAGGACGACCACGACAGCAAGACTGAGGACGACGGGAATGATGACGATGGGGTGAACGAACGAACACGACAACGGTGCAAAAGGGGAATACGACAACGGTAACCGGGAACCACGACAACGGAAAGACGACAATGGGCAAGGGCAACGAAGACGAGGACAGCGGGGGAACGGGACCACGAGGACCATGGAGCCCGAGACAACAAGGATGACGGCAATGGGGGACAATGAGGATGACGGGATGACGACAAGGATGACAAGGAGGACAGCGAGCACGGGGACGGGGGCAACGGACGACGGGTGACGGAAACGATGAGGGAACGGGATGACGAGGACAACAAGACCGGGACAACGAGGACAACGGCAACAGGGACAATGAGGATGGAAACGGCGAGGATGCGACGGCAAACAGGACGGCAACGACAACACGAACGGCACGGGGCTGACAGCCGTGGGCCACCACATGGAACGGGGACAACAACGACAATGACAACGACGAGGATGGGGACGACAAGGACGATGACAAGGACAGTGAGGACGGGAACGGGGACAGGGACAACAGGCAACAGAAATGAGGACGGCCGGACGAGGGAACGGGATGACGACAACGGAGACCGCGACAACGAGGACGACGACAATGGGGACAGCGAGAATGGAAATGGCGAGGTACGGCAAACGGGACAGCTACGCAACACGAATGGGAATGGGGCCAGACGGGAACAACAACAACGACGGGGGTGACGAGGGCGACGTGGAGGGGCGTGACATGTAGGTAACCCCGGTATGTAATTTTTTAGGTCACCCCCCGTTTCCCTCCCTGTTTCCCTCCCCTTCCCCCGTTTCCCTCCGTTTCCCTCCCCTTCCCCCGTTTCCCTCCCTTCCCCCTGTTTCCCTCCCCTTCCCCCTGTTTCCCTCTCCTCTGCCCCTTCTCCCCCTGCCTATCTCCTGCCCCCTGCCACCCCCTCCCATCCACCTCCTGCCCTTCTCCCCTTGCCCACCCCCTCCATTCCCCCTGGTCATTTCCCCCTCTCCTCTTCTCTCCACCACCACCACCACCTCCTCCCACCCTCATCTCCTGATAATGTAGATATGTATATAATTAAGCAAAATAATTATGTGATTTGCAATGTCTATTTTAAGTGAGTTGCTAAATGTAAATTATTTAAAATTATGTTATAACATATGATATAATGATTTATTGGTATGATTACTTAGCAGATGCTGAGCAGGGTGAGATATCCCAGAAAAGGCTGTGGGATGTCCCACAAGCTGACAGGGATGTCCCAGATAAGCTGTGGGATGTCCCACAGGCTGGCTGGGACATCTCACAGGCTGAGAGGGATGTCCCAGACAAGGCTGTGGGACATCCCATCCCGACTGTGGGACGTCCCACAAGCTGACAGCAATGTCCAAGAGAAGCTGTGGGACATCCTACAAGCTCACAGGGATATCACAGAAGCTGAGAGGGATGTCCCAACCAAGCCTCTGTGAGATGTCCCCTTACTTTAAGCCCAAGTCCACTTTCCTCAAGAAGCACTCTAACCTTAACATAGATTGAAAATTAGATCTCTCCTCTGCATCTGCATCCCAGTCAGCCATTGTCTGCACAGCCAATAATGTAATAACCACTGATATCCTGATCAAATTCTCTTCATAATACACTTGTTCAATTTTCAGCTCAGCCTCCTCTGCATATGTAGCCCCACTTCTCTTTGTTTATTATGCATGCTCTGCTCACTCACTCCCCTACAAGCTTCAGATTGCCACATGCACAAGGGATTGGTTTACTAGAAGCACACCCTCCTCTTTCCCATCTCATTACCCAAATCTCCAGCCCTTTTCCTCTCCTACTCCTTCTGTCTTTATATGTGGAAACAACTGAAGGAGAATCAGCTCTGTGACTCTCAAAAGAATAAGCATGTACAATCTGATACTATGCTATCACACCCATGGTACCTATAGTGGCCATGACAAGGCCTTGAAATTTACAACTAGATGCTATCATCATTCTGAGTTTTCTATTAAATACCTGTGGAAGGGGCGTCCCAAATGCCCCCAGACACCTCCTCTGGTAGGGATGTCCCATGGGGCCACAACACCAAATGTCGTCCTATGGGCCATCCCATATACCAGACCAGGGACAACAGGATGTCCCAATGTATGGTCCCAGGGATGATGGTTTTGTCCCAGGGCTGCCCAGTACTTATACCAACATGTAGATGGTTCAGTACTAGGAGTGAGTTGAAACTAGTTGCCCAGGCTTGGGGGTAGCCTGAAGTGCATATGAACACTGCACTAACCATCATTGGCTGACAAAAAGAACCTCTCAAGAAACTCCAAGCTCATATGATTAGCTTTGAAAAGAAGCTATCTGCTCGCACATATTCTATTTTAGTCAATTGTGGGGGATGATCTATAGCAGGAGTACAATCAGGATGGATAGTATTGGTCTGAACTTGACAGTCATGTTTGAATGTGCAACCAGTCTGAGTCATAATGGTTGGCCAGGATATATCCTGACTCAATAAGCGTAGACCATCTCAGTTGAGCCAGGATATATCCTGAGAAATTCAGCCTGAACCATGTCATTTGGGCCAGGATATATCCTGAGAACCTCAGCCTAGACCATGTCAGTTGGGCCAGGATATATCTCAGCCTGATTCAGCTATCCCCAAGTCAGTTGGGTGATCTCATTTTCAGGCATCCCATCTCAGTTGGTAATATCTTGCTGAATGCCCTGAAACCTGCCAGAACACTCACATACGTTCAATCAAGTTTCACCAGGATATAAGTGGGAACATGCTTCAAGTGTACAATGGGGCCCGTTTCCATGCATGGCTCCTTGGGGTGTAACTTGATGTCAATAATTTCACCACATGCTCCATTTGTGATGTCTAAGTCTGTCTCAATGTTTGTTGTTATCATCACTTTCATTCCTTTCATGAGCTCTATCTTCTCTGGTAAGTCTCTTTGTGTGTTGTGCGCTTTCCCTTTATGGCTTGCTAAAATGATGCATTCTAGCAGTATAAATAGTTGTTCCTGGATTGTATCTTCAGCAGTGACCACATAAAGAGTCTCCCCAATATCTTTGCAGTGCTTTTGAATCGCTGCTGAGTTCCAATGTTCTCTCACCACATGTCGTAGCGTGATGAGGACTGCATCCCACCAATCGGGGCAATCGAGATCTGTTGGCACACTTTGGGGTTCACCTATGATCAAAGTGCACAACATGTCCAGGTGTCGACTATGAACTTCGCCATGCCGCAAATGATGTAGGAAATCCCGCCATACTGGATCAGTCACCCTTTGTTGTGTCTTCAAAATAACAACCATCTTGAATTCTTGATATATCTTTCATCCTACCTGTGCCTCCATCTTCTCAGTGCCTGTCATTTTGTAAAACAGGGCTTCAGTCTTTGTTGTCACTACAGGTGGAAATTGGTGCAAATCACCACAAAGAATGACATTGATTCCTCCAAAGGATTGTGTGCCAGATCCTTCCTCACCTGCTTTTCTGATCCCAATGTTCCGAGACAAAGCACGGAGAAATGTTTGCCGATCATCAAAAACTCATTGATGAAAAGATACCGGTAGTGTTACGAGTTCTTTTAATTTATTAAAAGACTTGTTCTTTATGAGACCTGGTTCAGTAAGGGTTCGTAATTGATTAATTAATTAATTCGATTAATTAATTAATTAATTAATTCGATTAATTGATTAATTAATTAATTCGATTAATTAATTAATTAATTAATTCGATTAATTGATTAATTAATTAATTCGATTAATTGATTAATTAATTAATTCGATTAATTGATTAATTAATTAATTCGATTAATTGATTAATTAATTAATTCGATTAATTGATTAATTAATTAATTCGATTAATTGATTAATTAATTAATTCGATTAATTGATTAATTAATTAATTCGATTAATTGATTAATTAATTAATTCGATTAATTGATTGATTAATTGATTAATTAATTAATCAATTAATCGAATTAATTAATTAATAAAGTTGATTGCCTGTAGAGAAAATTTTTTTGGGCTAGAGATATGATTCCACTTCTGATACTGGAATATAACATCAAGTTGGGGCCATGTGTGGACAAGCTTACATAAACACCCAAATATAGGTTGCCTCAAAAAAGTCAAATTACCTTCCAATTATATTCAAAATATTTATACTGGTCTTGATTCTGATCGGAATCAGCTAAAATTGAACTGCTGACTAATATGACCATTTTGGGCAAGTTGTGACAGTCACATGTGACTACTCTAACCATATAAGGTAATTTCTCATAATATATACCAAATTTTGTGCTAATCATAACAGTGACAGTCACATGACCAGTCTAACCATATAAGGTAATTTTTCATAATATATGCTGAATTTGATACTGATTATCATAAACTTTATCATATATAATAAATCTAATTATATATTGCAATAACATATATTTCATCACTTGTTTAGTGGGCCAGTGCTGCGCATGGCATGAACAAGTTCTTTTTTCCTCCTCCCTACTGCTATGATGAAGTATGCAATAACATTAACTTGCCTGAAGCAAGTTACATCTGGTATAAGACATATAGTATATATTGTATATTTTATATTATTCTAGAAGCTCACCTTCCACCTCTGCAACATATAAATTAAACTAAAATAAAACTACATAGAGTGTCTTGAGTCTTTATTAACCTCTTCTTCTGTGGTGCATGATCATACAATATTATCAGTCATAAAAGAAATTTTCAGATAGTAACAGGTCAATTGCCAAACATGACTATGACTTCTGTGATCTGCTCAAAATTTAGCATATATGGTGTAAAATTACCTTATATGGTTAGACTGGTCACATGTGACTGTCACCATTGCGATCAGTAAAAATTTGCTATACAATATCAGAAATTGCCTTATATGGTTAGAGCGGTCACACCTTGACCAAATGGTTATATTAGTCAGCAGTTCAATTTTCAGCTGAATCTGATAAGAATTAAGGCCAGTATAAATATTTTGAATATAATTGCATTTGTGTAATAAATATGATGAGCAGTGGGGCCTTGGTCATGAAGACCTGATCCTGGAACCCAAAGAAGAAGAGGAATTGGATGACGTTGTGGCTACTACTCACTGAAGGCCCCTGCACACTGGACGTCATCAATGCATTGGCACACGTGAGAATGGTGGCTTGATGGTGACAGCGGAAGCAGAAGACATGGATGTGTTACCAATATCCGCCGAAAGAGTGGGGGAGGATTCGGAGGAAGATGAAAAGGAGGAGTGAAAAGGAGGTGGAGGTGGGCAGAGAGGAAAGCACAAGAAAGTCGTGAACAGGCTGTACCGTTTCTCAGACTTCACACGGCACTGGGACAATGAGGCATCCAATGTTGATTGAATCGATCATTACTATATTTAGACATATATACCATAAATAGAAATGGTCTGGCGAATTTGCCGATATCCTAGGTGACATGTGACAAGCGTGACATTTTGCCATTTTGGAACACCTGACCTTCCCACACTACAAGCCTTATAATAGTGGTTGAACACGTGTCTCAACCACTATTATAAGGCTCTAAAGTCTTAAAACCGCGATCCGGCCATAAATCAGTCTCCACCCTAGCCTCAGTATATAAGTCTTATTAGTAGTTATTAGTAGCATATACTAGTAATGTAGTAGTGTCCTAAATATGGCAATAACCCGTGCGGGAACGTCAGGTCCAGTCAGGAACAAGGGCGCTGATGGGCTCGGGCTTTCCCATCACCGTTGCCATGGCCCCGCCCATCACTCACAGGCATACGCGCTCGTTGTCGTCGACGTTGAGCACGGCTATTTCACTATCCTGCCATCTTTTCTTGCGGAATCTTTTACATATCATAGATATATTCTTATAAATACTGTATATAGACTAATATACATGAAAATAAACAAAATAAAAGAGAAATAAAAGAAATAAAAAATAATCATACATGGGGCGCTGCCGACGAACGGGAGGGTACTCACCTTCGCGGAGGCACCAGACTGGGTCTGGAATTGATAGCGAAGGGTGGTGGAGGGTGGGTGATGGGAGGGAGGGACGCTGGGGGCCGGGGAAGGGTGCATGGAGAGGGGGATGGCGATGGGTGGCGAGGAAAGGTCTGGGAAGCGAGGCGGTCGGGGGAAATGGAGAGGGGATGGATGGGGGAGGGCTCCTGGCCCCAAACGAGCAGCGGGAAGGGGTAAGTACGTGGGGGAAAAGCAGGAGGGGGATGGGTACTCACCTGTACCATTAAGGCCCCCCACAGCCCCCTTTGCATTCCGTCATTGATAAAAACAATGGGGACGTCATCTGCGACGTCCCCATGGTCCCCATCTTGGGTTTCATCATCCAGATTGGTCCCGCCATCAATTTGCATGAGGGTGGCGACTAGGGCGGTTGCGACAGCAATATCTCGACGACACCGCCGCCGTTAACCACACCATCGCCAGTGGCGACTCTCCACAACGCCCTCGTCATCTTCGTCACTGTGCACCCGGTCCGCCGCTGCTGGTTTCGACATTTGAGGCCATTGGTTGAAAAAGTCAGGCGCGCTCCTGCATGGCTTTGAGGACGTCCGGGGTGGTGGTCTCTGCGCCAATCGTCGCCGTCATCGTCCTCCTCCTTGTTTCCGTCGTTGTTGAGGTGGTGGGGAGTGGGAATGTGGCAGGAGGCAAGTTGGGAGGCAGGCATGTGGTAGTAAAAGGCAAGTGAACAGTCACACGCCTTTTAGGCTTTTACCACCACCATCCCCCATTCTGCTGCACTCCCACTCCCCACCACCTCAACAATGACGGAAACGAGGACGATGAGGATGACGGCAACGATTCACACAGAGACCATCACCCCAGACATCCTCAAAGCCGCGCAGGAGTGCGCCCGACTTTTTCAACCAATGGCCTCGAACGTCAAATCCAGCAGCGGCAGACCAGGTGCACAGTGACGAAGATGACGAGGGCGTTGTGGAGAGTCGCCACCGGCGATGGTGTGGTTAATGGCGGCAGTGTCGTCGAGATATCACTACCGCAACCGGTGGTGTGGCCATCCTCGCGCGTCTTGACAGCGGCGGCGATCTGGACCACGAAACCCACTACGGGGACCACGGGGACGTCGTAGATGATGTCCCCATTGTTTTTATCGATGATGGAATGCAAAGGGGGCTGTGGGGGGCCTTAATGGTACAGGTGAGTACCCATCCCCCTCCTGCTTTTCCCCCACGTACTTACTGCTTCCCGCCGCTCATTCTGGGCCGGGAGCCCTCCCCCACCCACCGCCTCACTTTTCCACCATCCGCCTCGATTCCCGGCCTATTCCTCGCCACCCATCACCACCCCCCCTCTCCATGCACCCTTCCCCGCCCCCCAGTGTCCATCCCTCTCATCACCCACCCTCCACTACCCTTCGCTATCAATTCCAGACCCAGTCCGGCACCTCCGTGAAGGTGAGTACCCTCCCGTTCGTCGGCGGTGCCCCAAGTATCATTATTCTTTATTTCTTTTATTTCCCTTTTATTTTGTTTATTTTCATGTATATTAGTCTATATACAGTATTTATAAGAATATATCTATGATATGTAAAAAATTCCACAAGAAAAGATGGCAGGATAGTGAAATTGTCGTGCACAACGTCGATGACGACGAGCACGTATGCCTGTGAGTGATGGGCGGGGCCATGGCAACGGTGATGGGCGGGGCCATGGCAATGGTGATGGGAAAGCCCGAGCCCATCAGCGCCCTTGTTCCTGACCGGACCTGACATTCCCGCACGGGTTATTGCCATATTTAGGACACTACTACATTACTAGTATATGCTACTAATAACTACTAATAAGACTTATATACTGAGGCTAGGGTGGAGACTGATTTATGGCCAGATTGCGGTTTTAAGACTTCAGAGCCTTATAATAGTGGTTGAGACACGTGTTCAACCACTATTATAAGGCTTGTAGTGTGGGAAGGTCAGGTGTTTTGGAAACCTGTGTGACGCGTGACACCCAGTGAAAACCCCGTCTAGCATAATCCAGTTAGATACTTTTACACAATATAAATCCTTTTATATCCATATACAACCAGTAAAATCATTCCAAGTGAAAAGATGACGATTAAAAATGACGATACATCTCACAAAGGCATAGCTACTCCTTTCTTGCGACAAAATATTTTGCAAACGGAACAAAATTGCCCAAGTGCAGATGACATCATCTTTGGACTTGGAATTTTTTTGTTCATTCGTTTCCCCCTTGCTCCTGACTCCCATGTCCCCCATCCCTGTTGGCGCGTCTTTCCCCTCCCACGAGACCATCACAGCTGCTCTCCTCATGTCCCTGCAGCCAAACACCCTTGTCAACTTTCTCATCTGCAGCCACTCTGTCACAACCCTGTACGCAATGTCCACATTTGGCACACTCTTCCAGGTCACAACCAGCGGCGAGAGCATTGCCTTGGTTATGGACTTTGTTCCTGGTGGCGAGTCATTTACCCATCTGCGACATTCGAATGTGCCCATATTTATTGTCTTGTCTTTTAAGCTAATTGCATACGGACCAACCACCAACCAGTGATTTCCTGATCCTGTCACAAAGTTTTTTGCAGCAGAAGTCCCAGTTGCTCTGCATTATCTACACTCCCTTGACATCATCTACCGAGGCCTCAAAACCGAAAACATCCTTCTCAACCACGATGGACACATCAAAGTAGCTGATTTCGGGTTCGTGAAACAGTGCTCACTCACAACGTGGACACTCTGTGAGATGCTCTCTGCTCTACCCAGCATATCATCAACCAGAAGCAAACCCCGTCCTCCTATATGAAAAAATCACCCGTAGGCCCGCATTCATCTGCTGGCCAGCCTTCAATGACAACACTATGGATCTCATACTAAAACTCATGGAAAGCGACCCGTCGAAGCGGTACGGGAACCTGCAGCATGGCGCGGGTGATGTCTTTGCTCACGCATGGTTCTGCGAGGTTGACTGGGAGAAACTAGCCAATAGAGAGATAACCGCGCCTTATCTGCCCAAGATAACGGGAGATGGCGATGCAAGCGCGTAAGCCCCCATCCGCTTTCCTTGGGTTAAACCTACCGCCTACTCTTGTTTTTTTTTTGGTGCAGATTTGACAAGTACTTGGAAGACGATGCAGCCGAGACCTATGGCCTACCCATGGATGACCCTTTCGGTGTACAGTTTCCATGCTTTGACTACACGCCCAACCATCGCCCTCCTCGTAAAAAAACGAGGACCAGCGTCCGCACGAGTAGACCTCTTTCCCCAGCCATCACATGCAGACTACACATACCTTGCAAAGTACGGCATCAAGGCTAGCAGTGGTGGCCGCAGTAGTGCCTGTGAGACAATCAGTGAGCTCTTGTCCCCAGCGTATGTTGTTGTACAGATATTAACCTCCCGTCCCAGGCCATGTCGCCGTGGGTGCCATTGCAGAAAAATCTCTCAAGACCGCATATACCTGCTGTCCACACCCCGCAACCGCCGAGAAAATGGCCCAGGTACCTGTACACCCCACCGAGCCCTCTATGGATTCACTCACCATTCAACCTCGGCGTATAGTGCACCCAACGGCATCCCCCACAACATCCTGGGGAATGGGGAATGGGGGCGCAGAACGGAATGGGCGGTATGAGAGGCGGGGTGGCAGGGATGCACCTAGACAGCAATCGATAGCAATGTTTTTTATTAGAAATGGCAATGTTTTTTAATGTATCTTAATGGCGAAACTTCTACTCAGGGTGCAGAAATCTATTTAAATTCCTAAACTATATTTTCATGGATGTGAATCTACCTAAAAGTATCTAGATAGGCGGACTTTTCACTGGGCGTGACAGGCGAATTGACCGGATTGGTACAGTTACCTTGCTTGCAAGGTCGCTGACCCCACCAAAAAAAACCGCATCGGGTGTGGATATCGTAAATAAGTGTAAACGACGTTCTTTCGCTCCCCTAAGTCCGTCCTGGGCCCCGAGCGCTTATGGCCTCGGGAGTAGCGGTTCATGTTAAAGCCCTCACTCCTGTCATTTATTTACTACTATCCCACAAGGCCCTCCGACTGATTGCGTGATCTTGGTTCATGTCTACCTCGTCCTTTTTTCCCGCTGCGCGTTCTCCGCCACCCGTTCCCGCAAACGCACCCCTCGCACTCACCGCATACCATCTGCGCCATCTCACCGTCAGGCAGCTATTGGTCGCCGCCCGTGGCTCTCTTCAATTCGGTCGTCACCAACGAACGAGAGAAGCCGTCATTGCTCGTATCTTGCAGATGGGATCCAACGCCCTATTAGAACGTGTCGCCCAGCTTGCACACAACCGAGAAATGGATGCTTCAGACGCGTTGGTAAACGCCACCCTTCAGAGAAAACGTAAGGCGGAAGAAGCTTACGAGACGCGAAAGCAACGATTGATGCTCGATTGTACCCCTACCCATGGTCATACAGATCTTTTTCTCCATTTGCCAGATGAATCAGAAACACATGAATGCTATCGACAATTTTTCGAAGCCACTTCGAACCAAGCGGTGCGCCAGGGGATCTGCGCCGTCTGCGCTTGTGAGGTTAATGTGGCGGAAGATGGCTTGTGTCATCTTCGTCTTTCGGACTTGGCCAATTCACATCGATTGCACCCCACGAAACCCCATCCACGACATGAACTGTTTCATGGACAACTGCTTTCACCAGAGGCTGTCCAACCGGGCGCCATGGTCAACGACACGTGTTTGAGCGCGTGTAACAAATGTGTCACTTCGCTTACGACAGCGCAGGATAAACCACCTGCTTTCTCACTCACAAACAGCCTTTGGATCAGTGGAATCCCTCATGAATTAAAGAAGCTCAGTTTTTCTGAACAGCAGCTTATCGCACTCCTTTACCCAAGGGTCTATGTATTCAAGGTCTTTCCCAAAAAATATTCACCTGACATTGATGAACGTTCGTTGCAATGAGCAATGAGAGGATCTGTCACTACCTACGAACTTGATGTGGAGGGTGCCGCAGCCATGCTGAAAGGTGATCTCTTACCACGCAAACCGCAAGTCCTCGCCAGAGTTTTGTCTATCACTTTTGTGGGCGTGGAACTGGCGCCGAGAACATGGTTGCGGTCGACATTCAGGGTACGACGGCATGTCATTCACGAAGCACTCCAATGGCTCAAGAGCCACAATCCTAAATATTACGGCGCCGTCAACATTTCCCTGTCCAACCTTTCTGAGTTACCGGAAGACGATGTGCCTGATGAGGTCCTGGGCCTTGTTCGACATTCCACAGATTTGGGACAGCTTAATGAAGAAAACGGAGGGTATCTGCCCGCGCATGATGACCCTCTTTCCAGTAAATTTTTTTCCCCCCTGTCTTTCAACACACTGACAAATCTCAATTTCATTCACCAGTGGTATCATCAACTTCCGTTCCCTGAAATCAAGTCACTTCGGAACAAGGAAATGACGGTGTGTTTTTTTTGGCCCTCTTTAGCCGCCCACATCATTCAGATCTCCCCTCAGGCCCCGAAGTCTTTCCCATGCACTTTTCAGGAGCCATTGATATGGACCTCACGAAAATGAACAGTACCGAAATGATGATGTGGGGTCTGGCAAATCTGTGGAAGGACGGAAAGGAAGGTGGGTATGCAGTCAGATATGGACAGCAACCCGTCACGGACTTTGGCACACCTTCTTCTGCGAATCGGTTTCCCTCTCGTGACATGGGTTTAGACAAACCAAACTTTTTTGAAAAAGCATTTCCGTGTCTGTATCCTTATGGTACTGGAGGTATCGAAGCCGACCACGAGACGCAATTAGATTTCCGAGAACATATCCAATGGTCACTGCAATATCATGACTGGCGGTTCCGACAACATGACATCTTCCCTTTTGTAGCCTTTGGGATTCTTCAACGCCGTCAAGCTCTAGCTTCCGCTCGAGTGCAGATGAAACGTGCCGACTTTCAACAAGAGGCACCTACCTTGATGTCATTGACCCTGGAACATCTACAACAGGCTGCAACAGAGGAAAATGCACATTTGCCTGTTAGTGACGCCACCGTGAACAAAATTCGGAAACATGCTCACGGTGCTGTCAGCCGGGTCCAAGGTGCCGACCAAGCTCGCTACCAACTTCGAAGCCAAATCTGGTCTACGTCGTTGTATCACGGTCCACCCTCGGTCTGGATCACCATCAACCCCTTCAACCTTCATGATCCCCTCGTTCAAATTTTTGCAGGTGAAGAAATTGACTTGGACAACTTCGTTGCCTCTGCAGGTCCTGATAAGGAACAACGCACGTGCAATGTTGCCAAAGATCCCTATGCGGCCACCAAATTTTTCCATTTCACAATTCGTGCGATCCTTGAAAACCTTTTTCAAATAAAAGTCGTCGATAATAAGGTCAAATCTTCGATGGGAATTTTGGGAGAGGTTGCGGCATATTTTGGTGCCGTTGAGTCGCAGGGACGTGCCACGTTGCATTTGCATATGCTCGTGTGGCTGAAACATACACCATCCTTCGACGAAATGGCAGAACTGCTTAAAGCTGATGATTTTCGAGCACGAGTCACTCGGTATATCCAGGCGAATTTCCGGGCTTATTTACCTGGCCTGGAATCAGCTGAATCCATTAAACATATCCCTAAAGAAAAAGAAATCGCCTACGGTCGACCACCTCACCCTCATCAACCACACTATGCGAATGCCTTGAAATCATTCGAGTTGACGCTGGCCCGTACTGAGCAGATTCATTCCTGTAGACTTCGACAATGTCTAGAGTATAACAAGAACGGCGTCCTCATTTGCAAAAGGAGAGCTCCCTTCGAGATTGCTGCTGATGACTTTGTCACTGCAGAAGGTCATTGGGGATGCAAACGCCTTTATGGTTATGTTAACGGATGGGTCCCCGCAATTCTCGTAAACGTGTGTTGCAATAACGATGGAAAACTCCTGACCAACGGTGGCGACACCAAGAACATCACATATTATGTCACAAGCTATGCAGCCAAGAAACAAGGTGGCGACTTTAATCTGTCTGTGGTCTTAGCAGACGCATTTGCCTATCACGTTACTCATCCCAATCCCTCCTACGTGGAAGATTTGCAATCTCAGCAGTGTTTGCTGCTCTTCCGACTCGTCCACGCCATCAACCGTGAACAACAGATCGCTGGACCCATGACCATTAGTTATTTGATGTCTTGGCCAGATGTTTACCGTTCTCATACATATTCTTACATTTATTGGTCATCCTTCGCTGCTGCCCTCGTTGCAGCGTTCCCCCATTTAAAAAGGTCTGAAGTCCCGAGTACTGTTATTCATCTTTAATGATACCATCCCGCAGTTACGATTGTGATTCCATTCAAAGCCACTCCGAAAATCTCGGTATCCGCGAAAAAGCGGTGGAGGTCAATTTCATCCGAGATGCAAATCTATTCACGCTGACGTACTGAACTCAGGCAGAACCCGATACAGTGACACTGGATCTAGATACTAATGGAACATTCTTCGCCAAGAGTCAAGTGACCGACTATCGTTGTCGTGGCCCAGCTTTAGAAGCCTACAACGTTTTGGATTTTTTCGTAAACACATATGAGATGGATAACCGCCATGAAAGTGCTGTGCGTGAGGACTCACAAAGTCAAGGTCGACCCCGCAACTTGCAGATTCCCTATCTTGCCACACACCCCAACAGCTCTCAGTGTTATTGTATACTCAGATCAGAAGGACATAGAAATCTTCCTGATATTGTAGGCCGTTGGTTCCCAAGCCGCAATGACAACGACAAGGCCCAGTACTATGCTGCCTCTATGTTGACTCTTATGAAACCGTGGCGAGATCTCACAACAGACCTAAGGTGTCCCAACCAATCTTGGGACGCCGCTTTAAAAGACTTCCTCTCGAATGCCTCTCGCCACATCCACTACGTTCTCTCCTCCATCCAGTACTTCCATGAATGTGATCGAGCTGCGAAGAAAGACAAACTATGTTCCATCACAATTCCAACGGAAAAAAGGGGTGACGATGAAATGTCCCAAGACGAATTTGAACTGCCTGAAGCCATGATCGGTTTAGAAGACGATGTCACCGAGGAGGATCTCGTCACATTTAAAAATTCACAAAAGTCCTTAAAAGAGGAAACCAATGGCCGACTCGCTGTTGAATCAGCTAGGAATGCAAACTTATTCGATACAAATCAGACACTGTGGGAAACCAACAAGAAGTTCGCCAACAATGCTAGTGACCAAGTCATGGAGGATTTGGTGAAATGGAGATCTAGTCTACAACGGGATGTCTTCAAAACCAACCGAGCTGCTGCCCATATTGATCCACATCAATCCACGATGCCACCGCGAGGACCATGTGTCAAACCTTGGCAAATGCAAGTGTCTCCACTCCCATCGCCCATAACGACTTCTCCCCCTGGCAAAATTGATGACAATCACCAACAGCCAGTGGCCCTTGGAGACGATCAACGATGCGCACATGACATCATCATGTGGCATTTGAAACAAACATTGGAAGGCGCTCACCCACCACCACTCCAAATGGTGCTTTATGGAGAAGGCGGGACAGGAAAATCTGAGGTCATACCCGTCACTCATTCTTTTTCTAACATGCACTTTTCACACTGGTTGCTCAAATCCGCGTACACAGGGATCGCAGCATCTCTTATAGATGGAAAGACCACACACCACATTGCGCATATGTCTCCCACCCGAAGAGGAGACATGTCGGCGGCTATGAAGCACAAGCTACAAGAGTTTTGGAAACCATATCGATACCTTTTCATCGACGAATTTTCGATGATCAGTAAATCGTTCCCCAGTGACTTGTCCCGCAACATCACAATTGGAAAAGCTTGTGAAACAGGTGCCAGCGATCACTCCTTTGGCGGCGTCAACATCATCCTATGTGGTGACCTGCACCAATTTCCACCCGTCGCCACAAGCTCGTCCGAAGCACTTTTTCACCAATCATGTAGTACCGATAAGGTTGAGACTAAACTCAGTCGAAAAATTTATGAAGAATTCAAAACCGTCGTGATCTTGAAAACCCAGCGTCGAGTGGTTGATCCTGTCTGGCATGATTTTTTAGATCACCTCTGACATGGCAAAATCTGGCAGCATCATTTAAAAATGCTCCGAACTCTCATCATAGCTGAACCTCAATGCCTCCCAACGGAATTGGGGGCACCTGAATGGCAAACCGCTGTCCTCATCACACCAAGACATGCCGTGAGACGCCAATGGAATGCCGCTGCCATTCGAAAACATTGCAAGGAAACCGGTGAAAATCTTTATGTGATCACCGCTGAGGACAAAACACGAGGACGTCCCCTAACCCTACGTGAAAGAGGAGCATTAATAGGTCGCGAAGGTAAATCGTCAAATGCCCAAAAAGACTTGCCGGAAACCATTGAACTCGCGAAGGGCATGAAAGTGATGCTGACCACCAATATCGAGACCGACTTGGACATCACAAATGGAGCCCGGGGGGAAATCATTGACATCATCCTTGATCCCAATGAACCCAAAATGGACACGATACCTATCATCAACCTCAAGTATGTTCCCACCTGTATTCTTGTAAAACTAGATCGAACCCGCGCCAAGCCTCTACCAGGTTTGCCTCCAGGAATCATCCCCATCGAACCTACAACGACCTGGATGATAATTCAAGTGAAAGAAGGCTCAACGACCATTACGAAAACCGTGCTCCGACGACAGCTACCTTTAACAGGAAGCTACACATTCACAGATTACCGAGCACAAGGACAAACGATCGTATACATCTTCATCGACATTAAAAACCCTCCTCCACCTGGCTCATTGAACTTGTTCAACCTCTACGTTGCACTCTCCAGAAGCCCTGGACAATCCAACATTCGTCTTTTACATGATTTTGATGACAAATTTTTTTTGCAAGAACATGATCCTGCTCTCGCATATGAGGATAGAAGACTCCAAGTTTTAGCTGATCAAACAGGACTGTGGTGGGAGAAGATGATCGAGACTACTCTTCATTAACTCATAGTACACGACAATTCCCATCAAAATTTCTCATCCAGCCTCAATACATGCTGATGAACCTTATTTCTTGAAATCAGGCTCGATACCCCTTGTCAAAAAGGAGACCCAACCGATCACAGTCCAACGTTCATCCAGCTTGACATCAACAGGGGAAAAAATTAGACCACCCGTATGCATTACCAGTGAATGACGATGATGACGAGCCTGAAACCTTACTAACGAAATCGAGAACACAAGCTATATATAAAGAAAAACAGACACAAGCACCCGTTGGAAAAAAAACTATGGCCCCACGTCCCAATCGTAAATTGCTCCCTGATCCCATTTCCACGGATCCTTCGCTCGAAACCGAAGCAGAAGAAGGCACTCGGCATGCAGATTTTGTGGACACTACTGCTGGTCCCTCAAACCATGTCAGGTAAAGATCCCCCCTACCTTTCCACTTTACTCGTAGCATTTCACACTCATCTCCAGCATTCGAGTGGTCAGAATGCCCCCCCTAATCCAAAATGTTGAAGAACAAGCCGCTTCAAAATTGGAACTTTGGCGCACGGCCTTGTTAACGAAAGGATCGTACTTGGGTGATCCTGAAATAGCTTCATCCCTCCGCTGGATGAGAGATGGCCGGAGCCTCCGTTTGGTGGATTCAAACACTGAAGGGATCGAGACGTACATAGGAAACTCAGTCACTCTCTCTCTCCTCGTCCAAATCACGCACAATGACTTCTGGTTGATGCCAGATGCGATGTGGCAAGCCGACAAGGGTGGAGCAAAAAGATTCTCCGATATTAAACTGACGTGTACTGGCACTGCCGTCAATGCTCCCCTCCTCCGCAACGACTTTGATACCGCGCTCGCTACACTTCGAACTCTCATGAAGGCAGGGACAAACCCTGGAAGCATACCTGAAGGTGTCATCAAGATCACCGATGGGGAAACCAAAATCAGGCTGCGACACCAACCTTTCCATGTGAGAAACACCCAGTGAGACATGCATAAACGCTGACGCCTGTTGCAGAAAGCCACCTCCATCCCTAACAACAATGAAGAAACCGATGAACAAGGTAATGAACGTAACCTACCATCCACATTCAATCCGACACACCCCAAGCGTCCACCTTCACAGACGAGATCAAACTTCATGACTGGCCTGTAGGCAGTGCCGATGCAAAGACAGCTCTTGAAGACATGGAAGAACACTACATCGTCAGACCAATTCCTGCTTTCGACGTCCATGCAGACTTGATTGGGCCACGTGAATATGTCGACACCCTAAAAGGCGCCACAGTCATCGCTGACTTCATGCTGCAAAAATACTCCATGAAAGAAAAAGCGGGCCCCATCCGTGACGTCTTCATTGCCGATATCATGAAACTCCGTGTTGTCAACCCTCCAAAGTCCCCCTCCCGTTCCTCTCCCAAAAAGCGTCTCTACAAAAAAGATCCATTTGACATCGACCTGAGCGTGAAGGGCAAAAAAGTCCTAAAGTTTTAGCATACACTTCTTAAAAGTGATGAACGTCTTGTGTACTGACATCACCATTGTATTGTACCTCGATTAACAAGCTGAAACTTCCTGATCGTCCCAATCGTAACCCTCCTCATCGACTCCCTGTCTCACCTAAACCACCTTAAAACCCTAATGATAAATGACTGGCCCCCTCAAAAAAAAAAAAAGATGTCTGCAGGCTCGCCCCCCCCTCGAAATGGTCAACCAGAGACCACACATGTTTCTCAAAATGATCAACTACACCTCACACGTCTTTGTCAACTCCACCCTAACTTACCACCCCGTGAGTCAAAAACTGTCCTTCATACTTTATAACTTTACACCTGTGCAGATGAATGCCAGCACAGAGGGGCCTCACATCTACATGTACTCCGTCCAACCTCCACTTCCCCCCAACCTCACCATCCCGAAACAGGGGAAGAGGACTCACGAAACAAAAACTATTGAAAGTCACACATCAACTCCTCTCTTCCGTATCATACAATTCACTGTAACTAGTAGCTTGCATGCAGAGTCCACCTTGATCAATGGAGAGGGTCTCTGGTCAAGAAATCGTTGTATCCCACTCCTTCCCTTCCACCGTTGGTACCCTTCATCCTACACTCATACATAAACGACATAAATGTCGAAGGAATTCAAAAATTACCTCTGTAATATATGCGATACGTGTGAATGTACTGGTGCTGCCATTAGTCGCACCACCCGGCTTGCCAAAAGAAAACGTACCACATGTAAACTCATTTCAGTCACCACATATGAATCTTGTTGCGATTCTGAATACCTCGGAGCCCATTGTACTTCGTGAATGTGCAGATCCTCACCATCCACAAAACGAAGCACATGGAAAAACGCCGTGAAATCAATCAGAATTGGCATCAATGTTTCCTTGAATCCATGCAAGTGTTCTTGGTTAATAAACCATTAAGTGAGACATGGCTCAATTACGACCTTATCCCCGTATCTAAATCTGATTCTGCCAATCTTCACGCTGAATAACCACCGATCCCGCTCCACCAACTCCAAAAAAAAAAGTACACCTTGTCTGTATCTTAAGTATACGTTGCTGGTCTTTCCATATCTTAGCTATCACACTGTAAAAAAAGGAGCAAGGTTGTGCCACCATAGGTGGCCCTTCCCTCTAGTAATTTAATTTAAAAACCAAATAAATAAGATCGAGTATAACCTACCCTAAATTCGACTGGGAGTGACACCTCGTGACGTTGTCGTTTTGACTCAGACAAGTCTTCCTCTTGAGATGAAACGGTCCCGTCACCCGGCAAACGCCGGGAACAGAGTTGCTTCGATCTATTTTCGGCACGGACCGTTTCTCGGCAACCAAATGCCGCCAAGCAAATGTGCAAACATCGGCGACTTTGAGCTCACGGCCGCGATTTTAGGTCCCCTGGCCCCAGCGCGACAACAGATGGCGAGGTGGACCCACGGCACCCATTCGTCCCCACGCCCCAACGCTCCCCCTCGACGCCCTCACACTCACTGGCCACTTGGACAACAACAGTGATCTTGCTGTTGACGATCGCCATCGATCTCATTTCTGGCGGCACCCTTCTCCTCACGTACCTCGTCGATCGCGTCTTAGCCTCTCGTGATCCCATTGGCCGAGCAATTTCACCCGCTCTCCGTCTCTGGACCTCCCCTGAGACCTCGTTAGCTCGCATGGAGCCGACCCCGACCGCTTCCATCTCCAATGCGAGCTCTGTCAAAGAAAGTGTTCCAACACCTTCGATAGCACCTCAAACTCACGATAGTGAAGGTTCTCTGCCATTTCCGGGTCGAGTGGGCCCCAATGGCCTGCGTGAAATCTCTCACTTGACGCTGTGAGTGTTTATTTATTCATTTTTGACCCTTTCTATCTATCCAACTGACCTTGCGCGCCATGGCGGCACAGGCGTGGACAAACGAAAGCCACTCTCAAAGAGTGGTGCCGTGGATTTAAGCTTCCCATCTCCGGCAACGTCACGACGCTGCGTGAGCGGTTGGAGGCCTTCAGCGGTGACCAAAAAGCATGGGAAGAGTGAGTGCTTTGGCTGCTTAAACTTTATCTTGTTGCTAAATCATAATTGCCTCTCATATTTCAGTTTACTCCCCAGCACGAGGCGGCCACACCGAGGACCAAGGCCAGGCCCCAAAAAATCAAAAAGCAAGCAATCTGCTCTGCGCCGCGAAGCACTGCTTGGCCGTGGTGTCCCCGACGAGAACGGTGTTATCCATCAAGCACTCCCAACCGAGCGCTCAAAGGATATGCGAACCGCTGAGCAAATTCGGGGGCTGATACCATGGGTACGTGGCTAACCTTTATTCGCCACGCTAGCTTGAGCTGATCCACTTTTGGCTTGATTAGGCTGAAAGTTTTGTTGCCATGTTTCCCTACAAGCCGCCGGCTCTCCGTGGCATCCAACCAGAGGGATTATACCATGTACGTCATTCTTGTCTGGTTTTCTCTCGTTCACATGTGGTAATGGGCTCACGCCACTCCAATTTTTTACAGGCTCAGAACAGTACCTCACAGCGGCCGTTACCAGGCCTGCTACTCGAACGGACACCATCCATTGGATCCTCCTGTGGGACAACTGTCCCACTCACAGTACGTACATTAATGTGGATTCGAGGCAATTTCACTAATGCTGTAGTGGCAGGCTCCGGATGTGAACGCCCTTTATCAACAACTAAGTACCATGATAAGGCAGTTTAATCACACGCAGTCCGATGGGGTTGTGACCCAGGGCCATGACCAGAATGAGGTCAGCACCTCACCGCCAACCTTGGCCCACCACGCCACGCAGTCCAGTCGCCCAACCTCACAGCCATCATCTGGGACCCCAGCTGTGGTGACCGCCATGCAAGGATCCCTGCCTGAGCGTTCATTCAGGCTTGGCAATGGTCAGGTTCTGGAATTCACATTGGAAAGTATACCGGACCCTCCGGCTATCTCCTTTGCTGGTGATATCCCACGACTTAATGGTATGTGGGATGATCAGACTGCACATTGGAGTGGGACATCTCCCCTTGTGGTTAATGGCCAACCTATTGCGGTGGTGCACTGGCCAGAGCTGTACAAGTATGGAAAAAAGGATCAATGGAAGGGGATGAAAGCAAGGTGGTTTGAATGGAAGGTTTGACTTTGATTGTATCTGATGTAATTCAGCTCTCTGACAACATTAACTAGGTTATTGTTGAACGATGGCGTGCTGGCACTCCAGAAGATTTCTGGAAGGAGTTCAGCCATGAAAATGGTAAGGTCATGCATGACATTTACAGCCATCAGCCAACACCTCCGAAAGCAGCGCCTTGCTGAAGACAAGGCTACTGCTGATAAAGCCAAAGCAGAGTATGGAGTATCATTTTCTGAGTTTTTCACTTACCGTCGTGGTAGTCAGATGTTAGTTATGAGTGATCCAACTTCCATTGCTAAACATTACCGTGCATTACAAAATGCTGTGTAGTGTTTCTGTCAATATATTGTCTATTGATCTTTTCTAATGCTTCTTAGGTCAATGAAATGAAATGAAGAGCTACAGTTATGAAAGGATGTAATATTATATCCAATGCATGGGGAAGGAAGCTGGCCATGTGACTTATAAAAGCACTTGAGAAATTCCTCAGTTGATTATCATGATCTTAGCTCAAAGGATGAGTTGGGATGCAGCTTATGAAAGTACTTGAGAACTTCCTCAGTTGATTACCATTATCCTACCTAAACCTGCTGCAGATCTCCATTTGCAGGTCAAGCATTGAGTTAATGTTTAGTTATTCAAATGGTGTTGAAGAGATACAATTACAAAAGATAGTGATAGAATGGACAACATATGAAAAACATGAAGTAAAGCAATAAAACAGAAGATATAATGAATATACCAGTGGTCAAGCACAAGGACAGGTTCTACCACAAGTTGGACATTTGACTGTTGGAGCACGGTTTGGATCAAAAAAGGCCTCCCTTGGCTCAGTGGGATCATCATTCCATGAGATGAGATACTTGACAATTGTCAAGCTTGTGAACTCAGTACTCCATCCTCCCCACTCACAGATTCGACGAATTGGCCACCGACGCTCAGAAGAAAGATACTGGCATCCTCCACGACGGAAAGAGTGAGTTCCATATGGATGAGGATCAATACCAACATCCAAAAGGTTGTTTCTGAACAGTTCCAGGAATTGATCAGAAGTCTGTCCATACCTTTAGCTGGTAATCTGTTATTACATTTAGTAAAAATACATACCATTGGACGGTTGGATTCTGATACACGGTCACCTGAAGCTATCTTCCGAAAGATGTAACCTCCGGATAGCTTTGCTTCTGCAAGCCACTCTGCAAGAGCACGGACAGGGCAGAGGTGAGCTTCATGTTCAGGTAGTGCAAATAGAACAAAAGGTTTGATATCTGGCAATAAATTCAGCCAGATTCTGCTTTGTGGAAAGATGATTTACTTGCCTCCAAATTGACTGGTCTTGCGGAATGGTAGAGTGAGAACAACACAGGTTGAAGATACAATATTAATATCCTGTGCTTGGATCTTCAGGACTTCATCAAATCGCAACAAGCACAGGAATGCAATTGTGTATGCAGCTTGCAATAGACGACGAGAACGACCACCTCCCCACTGATGGAGGCTAGAAGAGTCTTGCTGTTGAGTACGAGATCCTGCAGCATAATCTTGGATGGCCCAAATGTCATCCTGGTGATTATAGTCATACATTTTCATCATGATTGCCTGAAAGGATAAGACTTTCAGTCAATATGTGTTAGTGTTGGTGAAATCTTACAGATGTGATGGCCCGAGCACTCGTTGAAGTCTCTCCTGCACGAACCTAAAGGTCCACTTTAGTTTTTTCTACATTGTCAGTATGGCTAAAGTGCACTCACCTTTCGCCTTCGCAGGCTAACCATGTAGCTTGAAACCTCATTAGAGACTGATGGGTTACCAACCATTCTTCCTGTGCTTTCACTAGCATGCCAAGGAAGAGATCCAAGTCCATGAAGTCGTCCAAAGGCATATGTTACAGCAGCACGCATCTTCTGGGCATAAGAATAGGTGCTACGCTCCTCTGAAACAAGTCTCTTGGAGCCATCAAGTAGGATCTCATCACATCTTCAAGTGACCAGTATATAGTCAATTATTAATAATAATGAGAGCAACACTCACTGGTTCATAATCCAAGCTGCAATGCACAATGGAGCATCTTGCCTTGGCTTCGGTGAGAAAAAAGCTTCATTTTCTTGAATGAGTCCTTTGGCCACAAGGAAGGTTTGACACTGTTTCATGAGCCTGTGGTAAGCAATAGTCCCTCAGCATTATGGCAAATTTCATAGCATATATAAAAATGTATCTCACCTCTGATACCCACTGTCAGTGCTCTCCGTCACACCTTTCGAGGCTTGAAGAAGCACATCATGCAAGTCTGACAAATTGGGATCATTAGGAGCCTCTTCAGCAAGTAAGGTCTCCTGCTCTCCCTCTAAATCATCTTGCACTTCTAATGCTTCAGGCCTTTCCTCACCATCCTGGGGATTGATGACTCGAAGAAGACCAGCGAACGGTGAGGATAACTCTGTCGACATCGAAACACAACTTGAAGGTGCGGATTGTGGCTGTGCTCATCACTGGCTGTGCAATTATATGTAATCTCACTTTTTAATTAATTTATTATTATTATTATTATTACTGCACATTTTCGGTCTCAAAGGTCTAATGCCTCCTGTGATGTTGAGCGGCAGGCCACCCACCCACCTCCTGGTGACCTTGTGGATGCAGGTGTCTTCGTCGCAACCCACCACAACCTTGCAACCTCGCAAATGCGGCGCCATGTCAATTGACATGGCTGGCGTGGTTCACGAGGTGGTTTACAGGTGGTGGGTGCTCATTGTGTCCTCTCCTCGTTACCGTCCCTGCATTGGCGCCGTCATGGTCTGCGTCCTGTCCACGCGTCCTGGTGGATGATAAAGGGGGGGTGGTGGTTGGGCAGACAGCGGGAACGTGGGATCCTGAGACCCCCCGACCGCTCGTTTTCAACGGAAATGGAGCGCGGGGGGGTGTACACGAGCCGTAGGTGGTCGAAGACGGGGCGGGCAGGGGAGTCCTGGTGGTTGAAAAAGGTGGGGGGGTGGTGGTTGGGCAGACAGCGGGAACGTGGGATCCTGAGACCCCCCGACCACTCGTTTTCAACGGAAATGGAGCGCGGGGGTTGTACACGAGCCGTAGGTGGTCGAAAACGGGGCGGGGAGGGAGTCCCGGTGGTTGAAAAAGGTGGGGTGGTGGTGGTTGGGCAGACAGCGGGAACGTGGGATCCTGAAACCCCCCGACCGCTCGTTTTCAACGGAAATGGAGCGTGGGGGGTGTACACGAGCCGTAGGTCATCGAAAACGGGGCAGGGTAGGGCATCCTGGTGGTTGAAAAAGTTGCCGTGGGCCGCTTGACTGTTGTTGCCATCCTCCCCATTCTTCGCATACGTGTCGGCTCGCGTTTCGATGCCATTAGGCCGCGGCGACATCTTGGCGGCGGCTTTGAGTTGGTGTGGTGTGGTGTTGATTGGCTGGGCGTTGGTGCCGGCGTTGTGTAAGTAAAAATGTTCAGAAAAAAGAAATAAAATATAAAATATGCATGAGTGGTGCCCACGCACCTTAGAGTCAACGGTGAAAATGTCAACGGGGTGCTCACTCATCCACTAGGGACGCCATCACTGGGGTGGGTACCGGTCACGGTGGCGCGGGCATTGACATTTGGCAAGGTCAGTTTAGCGGGGTTAGAAATAGGGACCGTCTTACCGAGATCAGTGGGTCTCAAGTTCGCCTAGTGGTTCCCTACCAGGAATCCTGCTGCGGTTCCTGAGAGCCAAATTAGGCAGGACTTCTAAATATGGCATTACTCACTGTAATTATTATTGTTGCTCGAAAACCTGTTTGTTAGGTCCATATTTGGCGATTTTGTTTCATCTTTCATGCACGACTCAACCAGAACACGCAGTTTCCTTGTTGCTCCCAGGCGGAGCCAACGTTCAAAGACCAATACTTTCACCTCCTGCCCTGCCCCACCTTCAACCCGTCCCTCAGCTTGCTCCCGCTCACAAAATATGACCGACTTGTCCAAAATCAAAGTCTTTTGGGATGGCAACCACTCGCGACGAACTGATAGGCTAGTAACCTGGCTCGAAGACAACCCCTTTGATCGTATCAAGCTGTTTTCAGACTCTTCTCAAGATGCGAAGGTGACGAATCGCAAGAAGATTGTAGGAAAAGAGTCGAAGATGCACATCTACACCAAAATTGCCCATGCGGTGTTTTCTGCTGATGACAACCCTCAAATCCGTACTGGCTATACTCAGAATGTGGAGAAATTTGCCCGGGCAGTTGAGAACCGTTTACAAACGTTAGTATTTCCCTTATCGCCCATCATCGCTGACTTGATTGTTTGGCAGACTCAAGAGCAAGTATCGTGAGGTTCGCCAAGGGTTAGGGAAAACGGGCGCCGGTTTACTGACAGTTGGTGATGGTGAGGTGGGCCCGGTTAACATATCCCGCAAGTTTTTTGTTGTTTTCGCCGTTGGTTTTTTTTTTTCTAACCATAAATTAGAAAAAACCAGCATGGAATTCCCTTGGTATCAACGGCTGCACGGGATCTGGGAATCCGTACCCAGCCACAACCCACAACCGGCTACGTCTCAGGCTGGCCAAGATCTTGCTGGCCAAGCAACCAGCCTCCTTTACCCTGGCCATAGGTCATTACCAACGTCCCCTGGGCCTTTGACAGGCCCAAGTGCTGTGCCTAATTTCCCACCCATGTCAATTGGCGCCGATGACCTCCTGGATCCCAATAGCCCCCCCACACCTGACGACAACTTCATTCCCGGCATCATCGACCTAAACGACCTTCCGCACCCAAGTGAACTTGGATTACCCTGGCTATTGGAAAACACTGCCACTACTGCCGCTACCACCTCAACCACTACCACCAATCCCCCTCCCGACATCGCTATCGCCAATTCCCCTCCAAACACCGCTACCCCTCCAAACACTGCTACCCCTCCAAACACCACTACCCCTCCGAACACCACTACTGGCTTTTCGGCAGGGCACCGGCTGCCCCTCCCACGCTTCTTAAATGTCAACCAGTCAAGTCCCTCCTCACGAAGCCAAAGTCCGTTAAGTCACGGTGTCTTCGGGGAATCTGGTTCAGGGTCTGAGGCCGAGCAACTTGTTCTTCGAGCACAAGCATTAGCGCTTCGTGCACCAGCAATTCAGGCACATCGTGCAATGTACAGCCCCTCCGATTCTGATAGGTCTGCCCCATCGTCATCTGCCCCTTCACCAACTACGTGGGCCATGAGCGTAACCCCTCCCACATCCGTCTCCTCACGCCCATCTCGCAAACGAGTCAACCCCACCAGCAACTTCGATGACCGCCTAGAACTGGTTCAACAACTTTCAACTGCAGTGAATCAACATGACACATCCAAGAAACGTCGCATGGACAAGAGGAAGGCAGAGAAAGAGGCGGACCGTCAACATGATCTAGAGAAGATCCGTGTCCAGGCCGAGGAAGATCGGAACTCCCTCGCCCTCAAGATCGAACTCGCAAGGCTTGAGATCGAGTCGCAGAAACTCAAGGTCAGGCAGCTGGAGCTATCGGGCCTTCGGCAGGAGTCTGAGCCGACGAACAATGAGTAGTGGACCGTTTCCTTTCTGTAGCTATTATTGATACCTCTCACCATGCAGCCCTTTCCCCCCTTATATAACCCTGTCCCCCCCCCTATGTAGCCCTGTCCCCCCCCCCTATGTATCATGCTCTTTGCCGTGATCATAATAAATGTCTATGCTGTTTCCTGTCTTCCCATAGGGATTGTGGCTGAGCTGAGTGGTGAATAATCAAAGATATAGTTTGTAAACTAGTTCTGCATATGCTGTGCAAACATAGCTAGGTATTCACGAAATTCTTTTCCTGCAACAGTGTCAGGATCATTGTGGTCAGGTGCCTCTTCCCCTTCTTCCCCTTCTCCCCCTTCCCCCTCTTCACCTCCATAGTCCTCGCCCTCAGCATAAGCCTCACGGTCGCAGTCATTTCTGGCCCATTCAGTTGTATCATTCAACCCCAGCTCCTCTTCAATCCGAATAATTAAATTGTGTAGAATCAAGCAACACCGCACCCAGAGATTGACATAGTTGAATTTCTTTTGATCTTGAATTTGGAAACGCAATTCCCGTAAAGAGGAAAATCGGCCCTTCAGAGCACCAAAGAGATGCTCTGAACGTACACGAATCTAATATCTTGAATCAGCACATGTATAATATTAAAATAAAAGCATACCCTTGATAAAAAATAATTGAATTTCTTCTGGAATGGAGTAAGGCTCCCTCTTGCGGGCTTCTTGAAGGGTGGGATACACCAAGTATAACATGGGTATGCTGAATCTGCCCACATCCACTCATTGGCCGAAAAGAATAAGTTGGGCTCCTCTGCAACACAGGACATTGCAAAGGCAGTGGAGTCATGGATACTCCCCACTATGCCAGCAACATAATCAACAATCTGTAAATTATGTGGAAGGCTGATAACCTGGAAGAAAATGTTTGAGAAAAAGAGACCAAGAGAATAAATATAAAAGAACCTGGCAATTAAGGGAATAATTGCACTTCCTGTCATAGAAAGACTCTCCATGTAGCCCAGGCTTCTGGAAGAGGGGAAAGCATGACCCATCACCAGTCAAATAACCACCTTTCCACTCCTTGCAAGTCTTGCTCTCCACCCACTTCTTTGCCATATTCTTCTCATGCAGACAACGAGGATCCTCAGGATTCCAAGATAGGGCATCATCATGATGGGCAGCAATTGCAATCATAACACGGTTAGTGCAATTGTAGACTGTACCAACAGATACCCCTGCCCATTCCGCCACATCTTCAGTGGTTGCAGCATTCCCATAGTGGCCAGCACGATTCAGAAAAATTGCCAATTGGATTTCGACAGGGAGTTGGCGGTCGGAGGCAAAAATGGGATGGTTTTCGATTAGTTCAACCAACCTGTCAAAAACAGGAGGATCGACACGGAGTTTTCGTCGGAAACGGCGAGGGTCGTTGAGAGACCATTCATCAAGGAGATGAAGCTGGGGGGCATGGGAAACACGAGTACGAGTTCTGAGGACTCGCGCCTTTCTAACTTCATCTTCAAGAGCTCCAATAGCATCGACCAGTTCCGTGAAAAGGTAGTTGGAGAGTTGGTTGCTTGTTTCTGAGTCTGAGCTGGGTATGTTCATAGAATCATCGGAGGGAAGGTCTGAGGATGGAAAGGCATCATCTGACATGTCGATATCAGTACCGGTCTCAGTATCAGAATCAAAGTGGTCAGGCAAATCTTCAATCAGATCTTCAATCAGATTCCCAACCAAGTCATAATATTTCCTCTGGATGAGGTCACATTTGACTTGATTCAGAGCCAGGAGCAGTTTTTGACGGTGGGATTGGTGAGGCATGATGGCAGCGGTTC
>OY744471.1:2551007-2579321 GCA_963556145.1 Hygrocybe punicea | reverse complement strand
CATTGATTAGGTCTCTGGCTGTTCTCCTCTAATATATACTTTAACCAGATAAAATTGCCTCATTAATGCGCAATCTGTATTTGTCGCACTACACATGAACATTCTGTACAGTTAACAATTTGTTGAGCACATGTCTTGTAGAATGTGCTGGAAGACGATTACATTTCTGGTACACGTGATACATCACGTCTTGTAGAATATGCTGGAAAGACGATTACATTCCTGGTACACGTGATACATGTGTATCATTATTTGTAAAAAGAGGTTATTGAAAACAAACTTGTCCTTGTATTTTACTGTATCATGTCATCCATGTCCCGTCGTGCTGCAACAAAGCAAAGCTCCAAGTATGTTTTCATTTCTGATTTAGCATAACTATTCCACCTGGGACTGATTGCTTTGAATTAGATCTATTTCTCGTAAAAAAGCAACCAAGCAAGTCAACGAGCGTGAATATGGTTCCAGGTATTCATTAAACTTTCTACACGTCACTACTTACTAAGATGTTTCTACAGTGACATGGATGTACTGTATGTTGTTCAGGACTTTACACATCAACTCACAACTTACATTAAATAGAGGGGAATCGGACGGTGACAATGTCATCAAGTATCTACTGTTCTTGCCTTAGTGACCGACCACTCATCCACTCATTTCTAAACAGAGATGTGTCATCAAAGATTAATCCGTCCACTCCTACAAGGGCTTCCCGATCCATCCAGCGTTCCAAGAAACGCGCTGTATCTGAGTCTGACTCTGAAGGTCAGCCTATTGCAAAGCTACCGTAAGTGCCACCTTTCGTGTATTCTAGGTCATTGGTTTAGCCACACATAGGGTTAACAAATGCCAAAAGTCTTTGTATGCATGCATAAATGACTTAGCCATTTTTATCATGTGCTGACTTGCAAATCTAGAAATAACAAGAAGTCCAAGTCCAAAGATGTTCCATTGGTTTATGAGGATGAGGATGAGGATGATGTATTTTTGTAAGCACCAACCGCTTTGCATTATCTGTTAACATGAACATGCTGATGGACATTTACTAGCGTTAAATCTAACACAAAGAAAGCAAAAGGGTATGTATCATATGATTGCAAATACACTATATTAACCGTATATCTGTTACCATCTATCAGCCATCAGTCTGACTCTGCATTAATTGATGTTGACGCTGAAGAATCTGAAGGGTATGCCACTTTACATTTGTGGATATGTGCTGAGGAGATGTTATCAATAGTCTTCCTGTACCGGATGATACGGCTACTGACAATATTTCTGAGGATAATCAGTCAGTGGCACGTACTAATCGTGCAAAGTAAGTTTGTGTTGATTCTGTGTGGTACTTCCCTTATAATCCTTCACAGGGTTGTGGACAGTGATAGCGATATTGAGTTGGTCAAGTTTGTCGCTCATATGTTACTGTATCCATGCATCAATACTAATATTCTGTAGTCCTCATGTCAAAGGAAGAAAGGAGCAGTGAGTTATTCAAACTGATGCTTCATAGGTATACTTGATTCACACCATACCAGAGTACGTGTACAAGAAACGTCAAACATCACCAATGAATCAAAGGGCTCGAACGATGAAGCTATGATACGTTCTTCAGGCAAGAATACCAAGTAGGAGCTGTCTTCATCTCTGGAGTTACGCTTATATTTCTGTAGGACTGTGGTCAAGAAGAGCAAATTCAAACCAGCGACACCCAGTGAGAATATGGTTCCAGTATATCAGAGGACAACTGAGAACAAGTTTAGTTTTTCATCGTTGATCATGTTTACCATTTCATTAGTTTCCAGGCCAGTATCCAAGGGCAAGAAGAAAGTCACCGACCAGGAGGAGAAACTTGTGTATATGGAGGATTTGCCTGAAGCGTACGTATTGCGTATCTAATTCTATATGGCAGCTGATTAGGTAATAGTGATTCGTTTGTTAATCCTACTACTGAGAAGGCACCATTGGACTGTGAAGTCACTGACCCGGGTCTGTTTGATCCTTTCATTGCTGACACATATGGAAATCTTCCTCACCTCCGGTGTGTATGTTGTTTCTCAAGTCTTATTCTAACTCACTGTTAAAAGCGGATTATACGGTTGTTGACAATGTTAGTTGACACTCGTAAGAAAGAGAGATTCTTAGAGAGACGGTAGTGAGTCTGATACAAACTTGTAATAATCCGATGGGGTGACTACTACATCGGATACCAAGTATATATACTAACTACAAATGATGACTAATGATGACAACTAGCCAATAGCGTAAGTCCCTCGGACAAGGCAGACCCGGATACACTCCGATGAGTAAAGAAGATTACATACGAAGATAGTCCTAACGAGTAGTTATCTGATAATAATCAGATAAGCGCATATTCAAACGAATAACGTAGACAGTGATAAATGTACGACGTTACCAATTCCAACACTCACATGTTCGATCAAGTGCTGGTACACTTGTCACATCAAACAATGGACCGAATCCCATGGGTCCCTTTTATTTGAGCTTAATTCCTGATGTTTGTCCAGGTGTCAATATCGAGTGAGATTTATTTTATTACATTGAAAAATATACCGATGTAGTTACTCACCAATATAATTAATAGTGTTATCATCAAGGCCATTACGTTCACGAGAGCTGGGATCTTTGTTAATCCTTCACGTGCATCACCCTCTATTGTCAAGTCCGCTGCATCTTCTGATTCTGTTCGGAGCACAAGATATGCCATTCAAGCGAACGCTCCCCACAATTTTCTCTACACCGTTTTCACTTCCGTTCTTGCTGTCAACTCCTCCAATTTGCATGAGCGTGATCCTCAAGGGATGTTCCGCCAGATAACCGGCACTTTGTGCACCCAGGAGTGGGAACGCTTCTGTGCCTTCTTTTGTATGGTTTTTAAGGCCAAAGAACTTCATGCCCAGATCTATGAAGATGCGATATCCATCAGCACCAGAGCCAAGCCTAAGGACGGTGGAGGTAAACCATGATTAACTTTGTTAATATGATTGCTGAGTTGTGTATAGACCGTTCTCAGCAAGGATTCAGCCGTTTGTTGGCTAAAGGCTCACCTGCCAAATCACCTGTTAAAGTAGCCGGATCATCGAGGACTGGAGCAGTGAAGGGTGCTCTCAATTTTGATGACCATGGTGAGTTGTCGTATTTCGTTAAATTGTGTTACCAATCATTAATATGTGCTATGTATGTAACTCAGTTCCAATTTACGATGGGAGAAAGGGCAACTTCAACACGAATCAACTGCAACTTCTAGATACAACGTTGAATCCTTGGACTGACGATTTATCTGGCAGCGTCTGTCTTGTTGGATACACCGCGAATACTTGGGTTGGCAAAGAGCTTTCCACGCAGTTGTCACTCAACGTGCAATGGGTTGTCGTCCTCGCATCATGCAATGAGTAGTATTTGATTATCTCCAATATCTGTCGCTGAATACCTTGTATATACCTGTACCACCTCCACCCCCCTTTGGATTCGTCTTTGTCTGGAATTGTCTGTTGATACCCTAGCCTGTACATTTTTGTATTCATGTTTTAAATTATTGCCAGCCGGTCTGCATATTGTTCTTGTCTGATTACTAAGAGTTTTTCTTACTCTGAAAGCTAAACTCCGAAAATTAAACTCAACGGTTTCAATACTCTTGCCTGCATACCATGTTGTTCCACTGTGTTGTGTTTCTATTATTGTTGCTTTTTCCTGCTCCATCTTGTCATTTGAACAGTGCTAAGGTGGGTGTCATAACTAGATTGCTGTCTTGCCGCAACTAATATCTATCGAGAGTATAGGCTAGTTCAATTGACCCGTATCATATGGCATATACAGATGATGTGGACATGTTTGCTGGTATATATTTCAAAATCCCATAATCATTTGAAGCTGATAAGAATCATAGACACAAATGCATCATCGAGTATATAACTTCTGACCAATCGCATTTGTGTTAGCTGACCTATTCATAACAACAGAAACATCTCATGGCCTTGTCCATAAGGTACAAGGCTGGGTGTTATACTATCGTCCTGATACACCCCAGGATAGGGTGTTATACTATCGTCCTGACACACCCCAGGATAGGACACAAATATCTATTTATCGTCTTGCTGTGTCCCAAGACAGGGTGTTATACTATCGTCCTGACACACCCCAGGATAGGACACAAATATCTATTTATCGTCTTGCTGTGTCCCAAGACAGGGTGTTATACTATCGTCCTGACACACCCCAGGATAGGACACAAATATCTATTTATCGTCTTGCTGTGTCCCAAGACAGGGTGTTATACTATCGTCCTGAAACACCCCAGGATAGGACACAAATATTTTCTTATCATCTTGTTCATCTGTCCCAAGACTGGGTGTTATATCATTGTCCTGATACACCCCAGGATATGGTGCTTTTTTATCATCCTGTTTATGCACCGCAGAACTTGAGTGTAAAAACACAATCATCTTATCATCTTGCTCATGTGTCCCATAACATGCTCTTGAATTATCAACCCGATGCACTCCAGGATATGGTGCTTTTTTATCATTCTGTTCATGCACTGCAGAACCTGAGTTTAACGACACAAATATCTCCTTATCTTTTTGCTCATGTGTCCCAAGACAGGCTATTCAATTATCAAGCTAATGCATGCCAGGATATAGTGTTTTTCTATCATTCTATATATAGGTCTGCACCACAGAAATTGATTTCAAGGACACAGACAATGTGTGATTATCTTGCTCATCATGTGCCCCACAGGAGAATATTAAACAATAGTGGAGATTATCATTTTTCTCATGATATCTCTCATATAACAGAAGAAACAGTACAATGTCTTCCTGACCTAGATCACCTTTGTTCAAACCATTGGATTTTAAAGCCCAACAAAGAACTACCATTTATTATTGAATTCTATGTACGACTTCTTCTATATGTCAATGCATCCATGCATGACTCATTATTTGTGCATGAAATACTTCCCCGGAAGTGTCAAAGAATACATCTAAAGCTGCTACAAAACATGTATGTAGCACATGACTTTGCAGTATATATGCAAAAATATCAAACATTAATGATATATAGTTTATTGTTTATCTTTCAAGTATTTCTGGTATATTATTCACAATATTTTATAGGTCTTAATGTCATATGTACCACTGCTTTGAAACATGAATCTGCATCAGATAATAAATATTGCTCTAATGATAATACCAAGGAGAACGATACAAATATGCATAATATTGTTGGTGGTGGATCAAAGTTGTTCATATTTAATGAGCTGTCTCCTTATTTATCAAATTCCATAAGATATCCTACTCATGTGAAATTCAAATTCAGAGAATATATAAAACAATCAGATACAAGAACTGATACATTAAATACATTAACATGTTTTGTGCCATGGGATGTGTTATTACCACAATTAACAACAGATCAACTAAAGTCCATTGCAGCAGCTCACATAATATTGTCACATATGCTAGATCTCATAAGGCAGATATTCAAACTTCAATCAAGAGCCATATATGTGCAAGTTGTGCTCAATATCTACCTGTATTTGATGTCATAGATATTGAAGTTTTAAATAAGGAATCAAAGGCATCTAATGCAAGAGCAGTGAAACGATATCAAAGCCAAAATATAGAATACAAAGTAAAAAATATGCAATCAGTAACAAGATATCAACAAACAAAAGGTGTAGAATACAAAGTAAACAACTCACATTCTGTGACAAAATACCAACAAAAAAAAGGTGTAGAATATAAATTAAATCATGCAAAGTCAGAACAGAAATACAAAAATAAACACAAAAACATATTTCCACCTCCACCTCTCACAGCTGCTCTACAACATACAATTATAGCTAACGCATGTCAAGATATGTCACCTGATCAGATATCAGAATCAGGATGTGCGATATGTGGTCAATTGACTTCAATTAAAGATTTATTAAAGCTCTCTAATGTCAACGCAGACTTGAAGATATTAAGAAACCCAGATGTGACACAAACAGAGTGGTTGACTGCTGAAGATCCCATCAAAGGCTTGGATGGCCCTGTCTTAATTAAACAGCTGCACAATATATGCACAAGTTGCCATAAATCTTTGACAAAAAACAAAGTCCTATTGTTGTCATTGGCAAATGGAAAATGGTTAGGAGATGTTCCAGTACAGTTGATGGATTTATCATTTGCAGAACAGTTGCTGGTTGCAAGAGTACGACACAATCGTTGCATTGTAAGAGTGTCTTCAGGGATGCATAAAATGAGAGCAAATGCAATCACTTTTGCTAATCCTATTCCTAAAGTGTATGATATTCTACCTCCACCCATTGAAGACTTGGATGAAGTTCTGGCATTTATTTATACAGGGCCATGTAAGCCAACTAAATCTGACTTTGAGAGAACACCTCTTCTTGTAAGAAGAAACAAGGTTAAAGCTGCATTGGAATGGTTGAAGTTGAATCATTGTGATTATTATGATCTCGAGATATCACAACGAAATCTTGATCAGTATCCAGAAAATGGTCCTCCAGTTGTTGTAGATTATCATCAATCATTTACAAATAAAAATCCAGAGTCAACAGCTATCAATGACATTGAAGAGGAAGATGGTGTTGAATCAGGAAAATGTCCATTTGTTGTTCATGGTTTGACAGGTGAAGAATATTCCAACAAAAGTGCCAAAGCTCTCAAGGCCATTGCATTAAAGCATTTGACTTCAAATGAAAAAGTTCTAGCCATAGGTCATGCAGCTCATCCTGAATCTATTTATGGCAATCCACAGTTATTTCCTCAAATGATGCCCTGGTTGTTTCCATATGGACTTGGTGGAATTGGCAATGCCTATCAGCAGGGAGAATTATCAGATATTAGACACAAAAGACATTTGCTTATGTATCATGACAAAAGATTTCAAAAAGATCCATATTTTCCATTGATTGCATTCAATCACGAACAGATAAAACAATGCACTACAGCAGGATATTTATTAGCGGAAAAGTCAAAATTCCAGGAGATTTCTAACAGGTTGTTAGATGTCAACATTCATACACTAGCAGACATTTCTAAAAGAATGGAAAATGGTGATAAAGTAATACCAGAAACAGATGAGGAAAAATTGTGTTTTAAACTCATTAATGATATTGATCATGTTGGAGGTGGTGTAAAAGGATCTGTCACCAGCAAAAAATATATGCGCAATAAAATTTGGTCTTTGATTTCATTTGTTGGTGCACCCTCTTGGTTTATTACATTTGCTCCTGCCGACAACAAACATCCAATCTCATTATATTTTGCAGACACCAAAGAAACATTTAATCCTGTTCTAAGGGATTATAATGAAAGATATCGATTAATTGCCCACAATCCAGTAGCTGGTGCAAGATTTTTTCATTTTATGACACAGTTATTCATTAAGCATGTACTTGGTGTTGGAGAAAATCATCCAGGAATCTATGGCAATACAGAAGCATATTATGGAACAGTTGAACAACAAGGACGGTTGACATTGCATATGCATATGCTCTTGTGGCTTAAAGGAGTATTATCACCGCAACAAATCAGAGACAGAATTATGGATCCAAATTCTGATTTTCAACAAAGATTGGTGGAGTATCTTGAGAGTGTGCATATTGGAGAGTTTCTCACTGGATCCATGGCTGATGTAAAAGCCAAAATTGAAGAAAACAGTCAATCTAAGGATTATCAGGATCCTACTCAGACATTACCGGACACACCTCCACCAATGTGCAATAAGTCAAATCATGTTTGTAATGAACATTGTTCTAACAAGTCACAACTTAATTTGTGGTGGGATAAATTTTCAAGTATAGTTGATGACTTGATTATGCGTTCTAATATACATAATTGTGGTAGAAATCAGTCAAGTTGCGAGAAGGCCAACAAAAAAGACAGACTGACATGTATAAACAAGCATGGGAAATGCAAAGCCAGATTTCCAAGACAAACCTTTGAACAGACTCAAGTTGATCCTAAATCAGGAGCTTTGAACATGAAAAAGGGTGAAGCTTGGATCAACACATTGACACCATGCATAACATATCTTCTTCGGTGCAACTCAGATGTGACAAGCCTCCTCTCAGGTACTGCTATCAAGGCTATAGTGGCATATGTCACTGATTATGTTACAAAACCTGGTCTGAAAACATACACTATCTTTGACTCTATTCGGAGTGTTTTTACTAAAAATTCTGAAATGCTGGGAGGATCCATGAAACAAAAAGACAAAGCTAGACGTTTGATAACACAGATAATCAATTCATTGACATCAAAGATGGAAATAGGTGGTCCAATGGCATCTTTGTATCTGCTAGGTAATCCAGATCACTATACAAGCCACAAGTTTGTAACAGTATATTGGAAAAGTTATGTGAGAGAAACAATGAAGGTGTTCAAATCTGACCAGGATACTGCTGAAAACAGTGAGACAGACAAGGTTCTCTTGCAAAAAAACCAAAATCAATATGTTGGCTTTACAGCAGTCCATGATTACATGTATAGACCAAATACCTATAATGTTACATGCCTATATGAATGGATACAAATGGCAAGACGAGTAAAAATACCTACTCCAAAACAGAAAAATCATAATTCTCAAAACAGTGATGATGAACTGGACTTGATTGATTCAAATGCAAAAAATCAACAATATGAAGCAACAGCTGGATGTAATCTCAGGTCACTAGGTGATATTGATGATGATGAGCTCAATTTGGGAAATAATGAGAATAGAGTTGACAGTTGCAATGAAAATAGTGATTACAGTGGTAGTTATGATAGCAACACTGATTCAAGTGGGTCTATTACTGCTGATGAAGATGGAAATGACATTTCTAAAGAGGACAGTGATAATGCCTGCAATATTAATGCAAATTCAGATTCAATTGGTTCTGATGGCACAGACAATAAACAGGCTCATAAATATTTTTTGTCAGCTCATCCATTACATGAAACACACTGGATAGAATATCATTCATCATATAAAAAAGTTGTGCCTAACTTTGTAGGTGGTTCACTTCCAAGAAGAGATCGAGGAGATAGAGAATATTACTGTGCCACCATGCTTACTTTATTCAAGCCCTGGAGAACAGGCCAAGATCTTAAGAATAACAATGAGTCGTGGGATGAGGCATTCACAGACTATAAATTTACATCACGACAAAGCCAAATAATGGATCATTTTAATATTAGATATGAATGCAATGATGCTCGAGATGATTATTCAGCTCAGCTCAAAAAGGGTGATGCTATAGCTGGTATATTTCATTCTTGGATGACATCAGAAGAAATGGATAACATGGATGATATCAATGAGAATGGTCATGGTGATGATTTTGGTGATAATGAAGGAATTGATAATGAGGATTATGGATTAAATAAATACTCGACCCTTCGATCAAAAGAAAGACTAATCAATGCACAAATGAATGCCACTGAAGATAGTGTCAGAAATGCTGGTTGGCTGGATTTCAGTCCTGATGGCATCAATACAATTGATACTTCTCCACTTAAGCCTGAAATCATACAGCCTGGTGGTAAATGGAAAACAGCTGTTCAAGATAAAAGACAAGAAATCATTGCTGATAGAAATGCACGTGTCGCTAATGCTGAACACACCAGAAAAACTCATGCATCTGAAAATGACGTTAAAGTTGTTGACCAATCATATTTAAAACATGATTTCCAAGCAAAGATGCAAGTTGTTCAGGAATTGATAGATGGCACAGTTACTTTTTTCAAATTAAATACTGAACAACAAAGAGCATTTAGAATTGTTGCTAATCACACTGCGACTTTAAATTCAGATCAGCTAAAAATGTATCTAGGTGGCATGGGTGGAACTGGCAAAAGTCAAGTAATCAAAGCACTCAAGCATTTGTTTGAACATAGACATGAATTACATCGTCTTGTTATACTGGGTCCAACTGGAACATCTGCAGCATTACTGGGTGGCTCAACTTACCACTCATTCCTAGGCATTCGCATGAATAATGATACCAGTAATCAAAGTGTAACAATTGCTCAAGTGAGAGCAAGGCTAGAGGGAATTGATTATATTTTCATAGATGAAGTATCTATGTTGGCATGCCATGAATTATACAAAATCAGCTCACAGCTTGCCAAAGCTCTTAATGTATTTGATGTGCCATTTGGAGGCATTAATATTATTTTTGCAGGAGATTTTGCACAACTGCCACCTGTTGGAGGTGCATCTTTATATAGTGGTTCAGTAGGAACACAAATAGATTCTGGCCTGAAGCCACATTATCAAGAAGCAGCTATTGGCAAAGCACTCTGGCATCAGATCACAACGGTTGTCATTTTGAGAGAAAATATGCATCAAAAGACACAAACACCTGATGATGCATCATTGCGAACAACTTTAGTGAACATGCGATATGGTGCATGCACCCCTGAAGACATCAGATTTCTGAGAAAGAGAATTGCTGGCAAATGCTCAGATCAGCCAAATGTTGCTGCAAAAAACTTCAGAAATGTTGCTATCATCTGTGGGGTGCACTCTCAAAAAGACAGAATCAATCAGCTTGGATATGAGCGTTTTGCAGAGGATACAAATCAAAAGTTGACCCACTTCTACTCTATGGACAAATGGGGCAAAGAAAGTGATCCAGCTAATAAAACCAAATGGGGGAAATCCAAAGTGGCATCAAAGACAATTCACAAATCAAATCAGATTAATTTTGATGAACAACTTGAGATTTGGAAACTCAACCATGGAGCAACTGAACACTTTCCTGGAAAGCTCCCATTGTGTCTTGGCATGCCTGTGATGATCCGAAACAATGATGCAACTGAATTATGCATCACCAAAGGCCAGGAAGGCATTGTTGTTGGCTGGCAATTAATCAAAGGCCCTCATGATAAACGTGTTCTTGACACACTCTTTGTGAAATTGGATAATCCACCTCAATTGGTTCAAATACCTGGTCTACCAGATAATGTTGTTCCTATTGTGAAGAGCACAAAAACAATTCACTGTCTATTTCCAAGTGACCTAAAAGAATCTGTTGAAAGAAACAAGTCTTGGTGCTGCCCAACTTTGCTATGACAGCTCATGCATCTCAGGGAAAAACCCATCCTTACAATGTTGTACATTTAAACAGCTGTTTTTCTCACATGTCATATTACACAGCTCTGTCTAGAAGTGCAAGTGCAGCAGGCACCATCATTATCCAAGGTTTTGACCCTAATGTTATTACAAGAGGTTGCAGTGGCTATCTCAGACAAGAATTCAGAGAACAAGAAATATTAGATGATATCACAAGGCTTAGATATGAAGGACAACTACCTGATCACTTAAATGGGCAACTCCGCAATACCTTGATTCGTCAATATCAATTATGGAAAGGCACTGATTATGTCCCTGCCAAAGTAGATGCAGCATTAAGATGGTCTGCCAGAGATCCACTACCTATGCTTCCTGTGGTTGTTGACAGTTCATGGCAACTCATTGGAAAATCTACTGATGGAAAAGGTAAGAAAAATTTACTTCAACAGGCCAGTCTTGGTTTTGTGGCTGCAAAAGGAAGCTCACCAGTAAAGCAAAATTTGAAACGTACTTATGATGAACATGATGAGACACCACTTTTGAGTAGGAAAAAGAGAATAATAACTCATGAAGGCAGTTGCACTATTCTTACTCCTCGTGGCATACATTGGGATGAAAACAACTGGAGTTGTGCATATGATTCACTCTTTGTTATTTTGTACAATATATGGGCAGAACATCCTGCAAGTTGGACAACAAGATTTCAGTCAATTGGAAACATTTATCTGTCAACACTTGTACATGGGTTTAACATGATGGCATCACAATTAAGCTTTGAAAATGTAAGAAATGCAGTGAGAATGAAACTCCATGCCAAGAATCCAGAACAATTTCCCATGGGTGCTACTGGCATCAGCGTTGCTACACTATGTATGGAAATGCTGAAACCACGAGATTGTATTGCATCTTCACAGCTCATTTGTTCTCACTGTGATTATGAAGGTCCAGAAAAAGATGACAATCTTACCTATGTATTGCATGCTGATTCATCTGTTTCTGGCTCAACATCTGATTGGGTGCAAACCATTGCATATAATGTTAGAAATAAATGTCCACAATGTAATGTTTCAATGATGCGTACCATATACTATACAAAAACACCTGATTTGCTAGTATTAGAATATCCCAACATAAACATGATTACCAGCCATCAAATAACTGTAAATGTAAATGAAAAGTCCATAAATTTGCATCTAAGAGGTATTGTATATGCTGGAGGATATCACTTTACATCTCGATTCATATCAGAAGATGGAAAAATTTGGTATCATGATGGAATGACAATGGGAGCAACATGTAAGCGAGATGGCCACATTGGTATGATGTTGGATGATGATTTTAAAAGATATGAAAATAAAATTCTTGTGCTAGCAGTTTATGCACGAAACTAGTAATTTAATATCATTGAGGACTATTGGGTGGGAAAGTGGGACATTCAAAATTTTCACCAGCTGAAATTCATATTGGACATCAAAATTGGAGGAAATCTTCTGGGTGGGAAAGTGGGCCATTAAATATAGGAATGTTATAAATCGATTACATGATGTCAAACACTTAAGTTCTTATTGTTACTTATTGCCCGAGCACTGATAAGTAAGGGTAACAGTGGTAGTAGTAAATGCCAGGATAAACTGTTGTATAACTAGTAATATACAAGTATGGCAGGAACAAGTGTAAATAATATTGTCCAAGAGATTGGTAGTCTCTTGATCAAAGGCCCCAACTGCAGACAAATAGTACATTGTCACTAACAGAACAGGATAACATAGAATGTATGATTCCAAATTCCAACAATGTTCATATATACTACGATTATTCTTGTTATACATTACACAAACAAATTAGTGCAGCTTATGTAGAATAAATAATGTACATTAAATGATTGAATAGAACCCAGAAGAACTCGTTCATGCCACGCTTGCGATGGCCCACTTCCCCAAGTCCTTTTCCTTTCCCCATCTGTCAATGGAATAACAGTTGATTAATTTCTGGTTTGTGTCTTTGGCAAATCTTTCACAGCCAAGCAAATTGATCTGATCCTTTTGAGAGTGAATGCCACAGATGATTGGCGGCACATTTCTGAAATTTTTTGAGGCAACATTAGGTTGATCAGGTCTTTTTCCTGCAATTCGGCTTCTCAAAAATATAATGTCATTTGGAGTACACTTTCCATATCGCATATTGACCAATGCAGTTCTGAACTTTGCATCTTGGGGAGTTTGAGTCTTTTGTCTCATGTTTTCTCTGAGAATAACAGTGGTTACCTGATGCCAAAGCGCTTTGCCAACAGCGGTTTCCTGAGCATATGGTGTTAATCCAGAATGTGCTTGTGTGCCAACTGTTCCGCTATACAATGCTGATCCTCCAACAGGTGGCAATTGTGCAAAGTCTCCAGCAAATATCATGTTTATCCCACCAAATGGCAGGTCATGAATGTTTGTTGCTTTAGCAAGTTTGGCACTGATTTTATACAAGTCATGACAAGATATCATTGAAACCTCATCAATGAATATGTAGTCAACTCCTTCTAATCTGCCCTTGAGCTGAGCAATGTTGGTGGCTTCATTTTTACCAGATGAGTTCGGATTAATGCCCAAGAAGTAATGATATGTGGAACCATTCTGTAATGCAGCGGATGTTCCAGTTGGACCAAGGATAACAAATTTGTAAGACTCATTTGCAGCTTTAAAAAAATCAACAACAGCTTTGATCACTTGTGATTTTCCTGTGCCAGCCATGCCCCCAATATGCATTTTTAGTTGTTCACTACATGATGAAGCATGGTTTGCAATAATTCTGAATGCCCTATCTTGTTCTGTATTCAAGTGGAATTGTTGAACAGTAGTGTCAATCAAAAGCTGTCTTTGCGCATTCTCTGCTTTGAAATTGTGCATAAAGTATGACTGGTCAACAACCATCACATTATTTTCATTGGGGTCTGAATATTGTTTGTCATGCTTATGTGACCTCGAAGGAATATTCTGGTTACGTTCTTCAAGAATTTGTTGTCTTTTGTCTTGAACTGCAGATTTCCATTGAGACGCTGACTTATACACTCCCACATCAAGTGGATTAATGTTCACTGCTACATTGCCTTCTGGACAGTCATCTAACCAACCAACATTTCTAACAACATTGTCTGTAGATTCCATTTGTGCTTTGATCAATCTGCCATGACTTCCAAGGTCAGTGTATTTATTTAGATGATATTCTCCATCTTGACCATCTTGATCATCCACTGCATAATCTATGTCTTCACCATTTTGACTGTAGTCATCATCGAGATGTGATATCATGTCTCCAGTCATAAAGTTTGGGCATGTGCCATCTGGTAACATTTCACCGTTCTTGAGTTGTGCTGAAAAGTCATCTCTGGCATCATTGCATTCATATCTCAAATTAAAATGGTCCATTATTTGTATTTGTCTTTTTGTAATTTCATGAGCATCAAATGCTTCATCCCAAGATTGGTCCCCTAATTTCAAGTCATGACCAGATCTCCATGGTTTGAACAAGGTTAACATGGTTGTGCAATAATATTCTCTATCTCCTCTGTCACGTCTGGGAAGTGAACCGCCGATGAAATTTGGAACCAAATGATATTCTTCATGGAAGTCGATGCAATGTGTTTTATAAAGTGGATGATCTTGTCGAAACAATACTTGTTTTATATTTTCAGAGTGCATACTGTTTGTTTCATCTGCATAATCATCATTGTCATGGTCAAATAATGTGTTATCCTTATCAATGTTGAGATCATCAGAATCAATATCATATTCACAATGAGTAGTAGCTGATGCTTTGAAACTACAAGCATTAGCTGAATCTTGTAATGCTGGCTCTAAAAGTAATTCATCTTCACTGTGAATTTCATCATGAACTATTTTTGTTTGGATTTTAACTTTTTTGGCACATTGAATCCATTCATAAAGATTGACATCCTCAAACATTTGTGGTCTGTAAATGTAATCATGCACCATTGATGTTCCAACAAAAGTGCCTTGCTGATTTCGGAGGACTACTCTGTCTGGCTCACTTGACATTTCTGTATCACCATCTGTTTTCCAAGCATTCAACACTTCTCTAACATAATTTTTCCAATACACAGGAATAAATTTGTGGCTGGTGTAATGATCAGGATTGCCCAGCAAATATAGAGCTGACATAGGTCCACCTATTTCCAGTTTGGCTGTTAATGTATTGATAATTTGTGTTATTAATTTTCTAGCTTTTTCTTTTCTCTGCATTGATCCACCAAGCATCTCAGAATTTCTGTCAAATACACTTCTGATAGTATCAAATATGCTATAAGTTTTCAGCCCTGGTTTAGTTATATAGTCAGATATATATGCCACAATGGCCTTGATGGCTGTGCCAGATAGAAGACTTGTGATATCAGAGTTGCAGCATAATAGAAATGTTACAAGTGGGGTTAATGTGTTGATCCATGCTTCACCCTTTTTCACATTCAGTGCACCGGTCTTCGGGTCAACTTGAGTGGATTCAAACAACGGTCTTGGAAATCTAGCTTTGCATTTTCCATGTTTGTTCATGCAGGTGGGTCTGTCTTTTCTGTTGACTTTTTCAGCATTAGACTGGTATCTACCACAATTATGAACATTGGAGTGAAGTATCAAATCATCTACAGTGTTTCTGAATCGGTTCCACCATGACTCAACATTCCTGCATTCAATGCATTCAGATTGATCATCCATGTCTTCATGTTTGTCATTACACAAAGGAGGTGGCATTTCAGGCAAGGTTTGAGTTGGATCTTTGTAATCTTTTTTCATGGATTGAGCATTGACATTGGCTCTTACTTCATCCATTGTGCCAGTCATAAATTCACCAATATGAACACTTTCAAGATATTCAACAAATTTTGTTTGGAAGTCTGAGTTAGGATCCATGATTCTATCTCTGATCTCTTGTGGTGACAAGCATGCTTTGAGCCATAACATCATATGCATATGAAGAGTTAATCGTCCTTGCTGTTCAACAGCACCATAATATGCATTTGTATCCCCATAATATCCAGAGTGATTTGATCCAGCTCCAAGCACATGTTTGATAAACAACTTGACCATAAAATGAAAGAATCTTGCACCAGCCACGGGATTTTGGGCAATAAGTCTGTATCTCTCATCATAGTCTCGCAAGTTTGGGGAAAACTCCTCTTTGGTGTCAGCAAAATATAAACATAGTGGATGCATGATATCTGCAGGTGAAAAGGTGATAAACCAAGATGGGGCCCCACAAAATGACATCAGTGCCCAGATTTCATTTCTCATATATTTCTTATTTGTCAATGATCCTTGTACATGACTTCCAACATGGTCAATGTCTTTGATCAGCTGGAAACAAAGCTTTTCTTCATCAGTGTCAGGTTTAACATGTTCACCATCTTCCATCTTTCTGGAGATGTAATTAAGAACACCAACATCAAGATCCATTATTCTCTGGGATATCTGATCAAATTTTGCTTTCTCAGCCAACAAGTAGCCTCCAGTAGTTGCCTGTTTGATTTGTTCATGATTAAATGCAATCAATGGAAAGTGTGGGTCTCTCTGAAAGTGCTTGTCATAATACATCAACAAATGTCTTTTATGTGCAATATCAGACAGAGATCCTTGCTTTATATTATTTCCAATACCACCAAGTCCATATGGAAACAGCCAAGGCATCATTTGTGGAAATAACTGTGGGTTGCCATAGATTGACTGTGGATCTTTGTCATGTCCGATAGCAAGCACCATGCGGTTGCTCTTCAAATGTTTCAAAGCAATAGCCTTTAATGCTTTGACACTCTTGGTTGAATATTCCTCACCAGTCAAGCCATGAACAACAAATGGACATTTGCCAGTTTCTGTTCCTTCTTCAGTTTCCATATCATGGACTGCAGTTGATTCTGGACTTTTGTTGGTGAATGACTGGCGGTAATCAACAACCACTGGTATATCATTTTCAGGATATTGATTTAAATTCTCTTGCGATATTTCCAAGTCAAAGTAATCACAGTGATTTAACTTTAGCCAATTCAAAGCATTGGCTACTTTGTTTCTCCTAACAAGCAGAGGTGTTCTTTCAAAGTCAGACATGGTGGGTTTGCATGGACCAGTGTAAATAAAGGCCAGAACTTCATCTAATTCATCAACTGGAGGTGGCAAAATATCATATAGTTTGGGAACTGGATTTGCAAATGTAATTACATTGGCTCTCATCTTGTGCATGCCTGAAGAGACTCTGACAATGCATCTATTGTGTCTAACCCTTGCAATCATCAACTGTTCAGCATATGATAGATTTTGTAAAGCTGCTGGCACATCACCAATCCACAGACCATTTGCAAGTGCATGAAGAGGTTGTTTTCCATTTTTCAATGACTTGTGACATGATTTGCATATGTTATCTGAATTATCAATCAAAATAGGCTTATCAATGTATTGCACTGGATTGTCAACTGAAAATCGTTCTTGTTGAGTAGCTGAAGCTTGTGTTAACAAATTCAAATCCAAATCAAGTGAAGAAAGTCTTGTTAATTCCTGAATGGCTGTTAATCGTCCACAAACTGCACAACCTGCTTCTGTAAATTTGTTAGGGCTGCTTTCTCTACAAAAATTTGATATAATAGTGTGTTGTAAAGATTGAGATGGAGGGAAAGGAGGAAATTCGACTTTGTCTCTGTATGACTGGGCTGCAATTTGATTTTGCTGCTTGCATTTGTCAAAATTGTTATCACGAAAAGTTTGAACAGCTTTTTGATTAAAAAGTTTATGTTTCTCTGAAACCTCAGATGAAGCTCTTTGCACAGCTGCAAGGTTTTTTTGCTGGTGTCTCTCTGGATGTTCTAAGCAATATTTTTGAACTGCTGCATGATTCTGTTGCGGGTATTTATTAGGATGTTCTGACTTATATCTTTGAACAGCTGCATTATTTTGTTGCTGATGCTTCTCAGGATGTTTCAGGTTATATCTTTGAACAGCTGCAATATGTTGTTGCTGATGCTTCTCAATGTTTTTGTTATTGTATTTCTGAACAGCATAAATATTCTGCTGGTGATATTTGTCAATGTTTTTATTGTGTGATCGTTTTATAGCTTGAATGTTAGCTGTACTCTTTTGACTTGCTATCTCTAGCTCATCTGTAAACTCAAACACTGAAACATAAGAAGAACAGTCAATGCACTTGTGATTTACAATTTTAGTTTGAATATCTGCATGCTTCATGTTTGCTGTCAAATAGATAGAATGATATGTAGCAATTAATTTGAGATTTGCAATGGTTAATTTGCTGACTAACACTGCTAGTGAAATGTCTAACAGTACCAGAGAACCATTGAAAACATCCTGTGAGCCCAGGTTCTGCTTAGATATGTATGATTTAAATATATAGCTTCCTTCTTTGGCTTGACCAAGTGGAGATGACTTTAATCCAAGCTCAGACATGGTGAAAACAGGTTTTTTGCCACCACCTACATATGTTCTAGATATATAATTGTTTTCATCAATACTTCTAGATGATATAGCCATATTATGGGAATTAAATAACTTCACTGCTTGGCTCAGCCATAATATTAAAGTAGCAAAATGCCAGGGTAAGATAACTATACCAACACATAAGGTGGCATAGAAACATTTATTGTACTGCAAGAATAGTATATTTGATGTAGAATACATTGACTGGTATAACAATGAACATATTATGGCCTTGTATTGACCAGACAGAGAAAACAATACACCCAACTGTCTGGGCAGAGAAGACAATATACCCAACTGTCTGGGCAGAGAGGACAATACACCCAACTGTCTAGGTGGAGCAAACAATAAACCCAACTGTCTGGGCAGAGAGGACAGTAAACCCAACTGTCTGGGCAGAGCAAACAGTAAACCCAACTGTCTGGGCAGAGCAAACAATAAACCCAACTGTCTGGGCAGAGCAAACAATAAACCCAACTGTCTGGGCAGAGCAAACAATACACCCAACTGTTTGGGCAGAGTAAATAATAAACCCAACAAATTGGGCAGGAAGATTCTGGTTGAATATGCCCAACAAGTAATATTAAACCAATCTGATGGACCGGATGATTCAGTAGATTCAGTAGATATAGAGGTAGTTGGGTTTACTGACCAAAACCCTCCCGAAGCAATTGGCTAACTCCATAAATATTGATACTGGGATTGCCATTGATGTGAGCTTCGGTGGATGAGCACTAACAAAAATCAATTTAGCAATTTAAATATGTTGAATCTGAAGACAAATGGGACCTTTGGGCTATTCAGATGTGATAGAAATGTGAGTGACAGAAGCAGCAGTAGGATGAGGCATTTGAAAGTCATTGGGACTTAGTTGAAGTCAAGAAAAAAAGTTTTTCAATCTTGGTGAACCGTGGGAAAATCTTACTAATAATTGTATGATGTGTCAACTTGTTTTCTGGTTTGGTCTTAGCTGTCTAAGCATCACGAAGACGCCCCTTCCATGCACTATTGACAACACCTGGCTAGTACACACACCATCTCATTTGTTGTATATATGCATGTCCCTATTTAATAAATAAAATTTTTTTTTACACAAATATAACACGTCTTAAGGGACATCAGACAAAGTCATAGCATCAAGTCCTCAAAGGGTGAGGGTGTACTTACAGTCCATTGGGTCCCCTCCAACCGCTCCTCAAGTGTTGTGGTGGTCTGACTTCGGGGGGTAGAGGTCTGGTGTATGGGGGGGCATGAGGAGGAGGGGGTCAGTATGGCAAAAGGGGAAACATCATACCACTTTTGGGGTGATCAGAACACTCCATTAGGTCCCTCCTGACTACTCCGTGTGTGGTTTGGCCGTCCGACTGCCTGGGGTGGAGATCTGGTGTATGGGGGCATGAGGAGGAGAGGGTCAGTACGACTCAAGGGGAAGCATCGGACCACTTCTGGGGGCATATTTGCGGTCCATTGGGTCCCCCCTGACTGGTCCTCATGTGGTTTGGTAGCACCATGTGCATTTGGTTATTGATAATAATATTTTTGTCCATGTCAGAGTTAGCCAAACCAATTTCTTATAATAATAAATATATTGTATGGTACAGTGGTATGGGGTGGAGGTGGTCAGCCAGTGGAAGCAAAAAGAGCAGAGCATCCAGCCTAATAACTACATGGAGGTGGGGATGGCAATCTGAAACCTGGGGGTAGAGATCTGGAAGGGTAGGGGGTATGAGGAGAGGTAGGGGCAGTGCGAGGCAATGGGACTGAACGGAGGCGCGATCTCGTGCTCAAACGACCCCAGTTGGTCCCATCCGTGTGTATGTGGCGGGGTTTGGGGATCCGAGGACCGCGGGTAGAGATCTGGGAGGGGGGAGGTATGAGGAGAGGTGGGGCCAGCGTGGGCCAACGGGGTCGAACAAATGCGCGGTTTTACGCTTGTCCGACCCCATTGGGTCCCATCCAACTGTGTGTGGCGGGGTTTGGCCGTCCGAGGTCCCGGGGTAGAGATCTGGTAAGGGGGGGTATGGGGAAAGGTGGGGTCAGCGCGAGGCAACGGGGTCGAACGTACGCTCGATTTTGTGCTCAACCATCCCCAATGGGTCCCTTCTGTGTGTGTATGGCGGGGATTGGCCGTCCGAGGTCATGGGGTAGAGATCTGGTAGGGGGGGTATGGGGAAAGAGGGGGTCAGTGTGGGCCAACGGGGATGAATGAACGCACCATTTTGCACTCAATCACCCCCAATGGGTCCGGGGGATGTGTACTGGCCGGGGTTGGTTGAAAATGGGGCGGGGGACAGTCCTAGTGATCAAAAAAAGTGGGGGGCGGGCTGGTTGGGCAGGAGGCGGAAACGCGAGGGATTCGGACCCCCCGTTCTCTCGATTTCTACGGAAACGAGTCGCAGGGGGCATATAGTGGCCGGGGGTGGTCGAAAACAGGGTGGGACGGAGTGTCTTGGTGAATGAAAAAGGGTGGGGATGGTTGGGCAAACAGCCGGAACGCGAGGTCTTGAGACCCCCCGACCCCTCATTTTCAAGGGAAACGAAGTACGGGGGGTGTAGACTCGACGGTGGTGGTCGAAAACGGGCCGGCAGGGGGTGTCTTGGTGAATGAAAAAACGGGGGTGGGGGTGGTTGGGCAAACAGCCGGAGCACGAGGTGCTTGAGGTTGGGCAGAGAGCTGGAACGCGACGGCCTGAGACCCCCTGGTCGCTCGTATTTGACACGAACGAGGTGCGGGGGATGAAGAATGGCTGGGGGTGGTCGAAAACGGGGCGGGACAGGCTGTATTCGGGCGAAGGTGAACAAAAATATATCAAGGGGAGGCGACTTACCGATTCCGTGTGTGGCCGTTCCCCTTGCTCAGACTCGTCGTTTTGGTCGGAAACGGGGTGCTGGAATCGTTTGGGGCCTGCCCCTACCTAAGTCAGTGGTATCTGACCAAAGATCAACCAAAAAAATTCGACGGGAGGGGGCAAACTCACCTGTTACTCAGCGTGACAACTGCCTTTTTCGCTCAAATTCCGCGTCATACAAATTCTTTTTCTCATCCACTGGAGCGGTTTTTGAGTTCTTATGAGCTCAAATTAAATTCTATATTCCTGACAATATTTGAGGACAAAATTCGAAAAATCTAGTTTATTCATGAATTTTTTCAAAAAGAAACGGTCAGAAATGCAGAATTTGGCTCTATGGTTGATTTCAAACATTAATTAATCAATTAATTAATTAATTAATTAATTACTGACGAACTGCGCTATATCCTGGACTGATAAGAACGATTCTTCCATAAATGGAAGAACTCGTAACTTACATTTGCTAAACCCTACTTCTCCATAACTTTGCTGCACAACAGATGATAACATGAAGACAGCTGTGCTTGAGTGAGCCAATGTTGCATATGGCATGAACAAAGTCTTGTTTCTGTCATTGGATTTTTATTTGTATGATTATTACAAACATCAATAAGTGATTTTGCTTGAAATATATAATTAGTATATAATATATACAGCGATATCACATTGAATTATATGTTTTAAGTAAAAATATCATTATATCATCTGAGTTACACTAATTTCTGCTTATATGGCTGATATTTCTATATATAGTAATGGTAGTCACATGTGACTATGACTCCTGTGATCACCTCGAAATTTAGGATATATGGTATAAAATTACCTTATATGGTTAGACTGGTCACATGTGACTATCACCATTGCGATCAGCAAAAAATTTGCTAAACAATATCAGAAACTGCCTTATATGGTTAGAGTGGTCACATATGACTGTCACATCTGACCCGAAATGATAATATTAGGCAGCAGTTCAATTTTCAGCTGAATCTGATAAGAATTAAGGCCAGGATAAATATTGTAAATATAATTGCATTTGTGTAATGAATATGATGAGCAGTATGTGATTTAGCATATATTATGCCAAATTACTATATATGGTTAGACTGGTCACATGTGACTATTACCATTGCGATCAGCAAAAAATTTGGTATATAATATCAAAAAGTACCCTATATGGTTAGACTGGTCACATGTGACTGTCACACCTTGCCCGAAATGTTTATATTAGTCAGCAGTTCAATTTTCAGCTAATTCTGATAAGAACTGAAGGCAGTATGAATATTTTGAATATAATTGGAAGGTAATTTGTCTTGTGTGAGACATCCCATATTTGGATGCTTATGTAAGCCACTCCAAACATGGCCCCGATTTTATGTTACATTCCAGCATAAGAAGTAGACTCATATCTCTTGCCCAAAAAAAATTTCTCTATAGGCGATGCAAAAACATTAATGAATTAATTAATTAATTAATTAATTAATTACGAACCTTCACTGAACCAGGTCTGATAAAGAACGAGTCTTTTAATAAATTAAAAGAACTCGTAACATTTCCTAAGTCCAAAAACATGTCAATAAGTGTTGAATAGTTGAATAAAAACTTACTGAAAGGGTCACTTGAAGACCCGTCAACCCATGGTGCAGGTACACAGTTGTGCATGGGTTTAGTGATGGACAGGTCAGGTTCAGAACCGTGGTTCGAACCTGAACCGATGGGAACCGAACCGTGGTTCAGGTCCAGGTTTGAGGCAAGGCGTGAACCAGACCTAAAGTCCGGTTCCGCGTTCACGTGTTTTTGCACGGTCCAGAACCCATTCGGACCGGTCCAAACCGGTGTCCAAAACGACGTCCCAATGGTCCCGTGACATCTTGATAGGTGAGTCCTTACTACTCTAGCAGAAAGTTAGTGACGTTGACCACCACAGCAGCAGCAACCCCTTGCCAACGTCAATGTCAACAACAACAACAACGACCTCCACCGCCAACTGGCGACAACAACAGGCATCACCACCACCACCATCACAAGACGATGATGACGACGACCTCCACTGCCAACTGGCAGCAGTAGGGCGACAATGATGGCGGAATGACGGCCGTTCAGGCGGCGGTGGCCAGTGCCATGTAAGTTTTATCCGACCATCCACTGTGCTTCCCAGGCCCCCATTTGCCACCCTATTGTGGCCACCCTTCCCCACCACCCAGCGTCCTATCCACTCCTGGCCCACCTTCCGGCAAATGGCGACGACAACGACAACGATGACAACGGCACCACCACCATTACACAACGACAACGACAACAATGGCAACACCGACGACAACGACGACTTCCACCGCCAACTGGCAGCAGTATGGCGACGACGACGATGACGGAACTCGATGGTGGCAACGACTCGAGCCATGAGCCATGGCTCGGGTCTACAGCTACGACTATGGCTACGGCAAGGCAGCAACCGTGCAGCGATGGCAGCGGCAACAACCACCACAGCAGCAACCGGCCCCCTTGCTCAGGCGCTGGTGGCTAACGCCCACACCCAATGGCATGAACAGATGGCGAACGGTGGTAGGCGGGGGGTGGGGGTTGCAACAGCGGGCAGCACAAACAGCAGGAGGCGACTGCAGAGGATGGGGTGAGGCCAGGGCGGGCCAGAGTGCCCCTCTGTTTAATTTTTTTCTTTAAAAACCACCCCCCCCACCACCATAGCCCCATGACGCCAACGCCAACGCAAATGCCAACGCCAACGCCAATGCCAACGTCTCTGATGCTAACAGCAACAGCAACGGGACAATGACAACGACGGCGATGACCTCCACCACCAACTGGCAGCAGTAGGGTGACGACGACGATGGAACTGGGCCGATGGTGATGACGACGGCCAAGGCAACGAGAAGTCCGTGCCAATGTCAACACACCAGCCAGCTACAGCCCACAGACCCAACACACGAGCCACAACGGCTATGGCCTAACTCGCTCAGGTGCCAGTGGCCAGTGCCCACGCCAATGGCATGAACAGACAGCGAACGGTGGCAGGCAGGGTTGGTGGGGTTCCAACAGCAAGCAGCACGAATGGCAGGCGTGGGTGGGGGACTCTGCCCCACCCTCTGTTTAATATTCGTTTACATGTAAAATTACATTAGTACTATAAATACATGGGGGTTGTCACGCTACCCGCGATGCCCTCTCAATACCATACAAAAGTAGCAATATTAAGGTCCGGTTCTTGGTTCTAGGATTGCCGAACTGGAACCAGACCTGAAAGAACCAGAACTGATGGTTCGGTCCGAGGTTCTGTACTTAAGTAGAACCGGACCTAGGGTTCGGTCCGGGGTTTGCCAAATTTGGCTGAGAACCGGACCAAACTGGACCTGTCCATCACTACATGGGTTGCCTAATTTGGACACTGTGCCCGTACCTGATCAACCTGTGGCCCGAAAATCATGGGTTTACCCATACCTGTGCTATTCCCTAGCTGCAACCATTTTGGTAATGGCACTGGTGGTCACATCTATACGTGCTTCACATCTCTTGTTACCTGGATCATGGTTGTCATAGTTCTCATCATTGACCTTTTTACTTATGTAGATGGACAACTTCTCATGGAATTTCGACGATGACTTCACTTTTTATGCCCCTTATAACAAACTAATGCCCACTCGACAAGCAAAGTTGTTAATGCTGATACACCTGTATCACTGCTGAGCCCTGATTTAGTTTATTTTGGATTTCTTTCTTTTCTTATTTACTTCAGTATTTAAAGACTGCAGTAAATAGAGACAAACAAAAAAACCAGTTCCCCCATTTCCCCTTACTCAGAATTAGTCTCTCAGTAAAATCCATCACTCATACAACTCGTCGGTTCCCTTGACACTCTCCCCATCGTTCTACTGTCCATATTCTTACATCCCTCGTCACCCAACATGCAACTTGCTGTACCTGACATCATCGACTTTGACCGGTCTTGATAGATATCTGTAGTTTTACTTGGCAGCTTTCTACCCTTTGTCTCTTATCACCCTACTGAAGCCTGCTAAACTATTCCTTGTCACTTCCACGCTGACACCCCAGGCTAGGATCATTGTTCCACAGCCACCCCGATCTCGCCACTACAATGCTCTTGGATTCATTGGGCATACCTCACAAGGAACACAAGCAAGAATGGGGATCATCCTTAATTATTATTGGCTTCCAGGTCAACCCCAATGCAATGACCATTACCATGCTGTCAGATTCCCATGCAGATCTTATCCATGTGATCTGCGACTTTGCTGTCGCAAAACAACACTGGACACTTTGTGAATTTGAGAAGCTGGCTGGCTGGATCAACTGGTCCCTTAATGTCTACCCCCTTCTATGACCTGGCCTTTCAATGGTTTACTTCAAGATGGCTGGCAAGACACGCTCACTTGCCCCTATCTGGACCATGGACCATGAATTGTCCTGGATTGCTGATCACATCAAACAGTCATCTGGGGTCTCAATCCTTGACTCCTTAGCTTGGAGCACTACTCAGGCCAACATCACTTTTCATTCTGATGCCTATCCCACCGGGCTCAGTTTCTAATCCACAGATATTCAGATAAGTCATTTTCACCGCATCACATCCAACAACCCTCCTTTGATCTTCTTTTTAGAAGTGCTTGCTGTCCTCTCTGTGTTACACTACATAACTGACAACATCCAACCCTTGCCACATCACGTGGCAGTTTTCTGCGACAACACCAACATGGTGGACATGTTCAACTCTTTACATGCCAACCCCAATTACAACCCCATCCTGTTGGATGCCATCAACCTCTCCCTTGACTACCATTTTGTTTTCCATGTTTTCGATGTCCCCAGCGATCACAACATCGTCACGGATGCACTCTCATGTGGCAACATCAATATTGCATTGCTACATTCCCCTGATTTGAATATCACCACCTTTGAACCCCCTCGAGTTATGCTGGGGCAACCAAAACAATGACCCTTTCATCCAAATCGACCAGACAGCCCACCCGGCCTGCCTGGTCACTCGAGTGCCTCCGACACGAACATGCTATCACTACTGGCTGCTCAATTGAACCCAGCACTGCCACCGCTTACACATCTGCCCTTAATTCATATATCTCCTTTTGTAACAGTCATAACTTACCCTGCACACCCTCCCCTGATACAATCAGTTTTTAAGTCGTCTTCATGTGTCACCATATCAAACTGCAATCAGTTGACAACTATCTTTCAGCTTGAACCCTACTTCCTAGACATCTGATCAATCAGATGTCACCATCTCATCACAAAAACACTCGCCGGGTACAAAAAGATGTGTGCAGTCAGCACAATTTGTTGCTGTCCCCTGTTGAGGGACGATCTTATTAATATTGTCTCAACATGCCTCACATCAGGCTCTCACAATGATATAATATTTGCAGCATTAGCTTCTACCACTTTTCATGCGCTCTTACAGCTGGGGGAACTTACATAGCCTGACTCCCTCTCACTTCAAGACTATTGAAAAATCATCCTCCACAACAGCGCACTTGTACACCCAAAATCCTTTGAGTTTTTCCTGCTGGGACTAGTGCTGCCAAAGTTCGGTTCAGAACCGATCCAAACCCGGTTCGAACTCCAAACCGAACCGGAAGTTTGGTTCAGTCCAGCACCTTGGGCTGAACTGAACCCCAGGTCCAGTTTGGGGTTCAGGCAACCCCCTCATTGTTTAAACGGTTCACGAGCAGTTCAGAACTGCTGAACCGATGTCCGCAGGCATGTATATTTTGCTCACACGAAAGTTGTACTCACATGCCGATTTTGGCAAATTGTTACGTTTTTCAACTCTGCAACTCCGATTCCAACTCCGTTACCCACCATGACGATTCCACTTTATCACACCTTCCTTTTTCATTTCCTTTTACCTTTTGTCTTCTTTCGGACATCGTTGTTTCTTCTTGTCCTTGTTCTCTTTTCTTCTAGAACAATCCAGACCAACCATGGACACATCCCCACATTACCTTGCTGTACCCGAATAGTCTCCTTGCCGACGGACATCATTGCTATTGTCTTTTCCCTCGCCCTGACATATTGTTGACTTCATCCCACGACAAACCGATTTACAATGGCTGTACTCCCGACACAGCTAATTACCATAATCATCATTGGCAGCATCGCCATCACCTTCCTCATCGGTTTTTACCTTGTTATGATCTATCTTTGGCATCGGTACCAAAACCCTTCTGCCATCGATACTTCCGACTTCCACCTCAACAATATCTCACCACGTAATTAACAATTGCCATACCTGGATATATGGTTTCCACTTTCGTATTCCGTGCCTACCATTATCCTCCCTGATTATCCGACGACATTCCTCACCTGCACGCATGCCCTGAACAATCCCCGATCACAAGACATGTCACTGTTCTCTCTAATCCGACCATCGCCGAAGCACATTCTTTTGGACTTCAACCACAGACCATACGACTTCCCAAACAGTGAACCAACCCCTATCACATATTGTTCACATGACATCGCTTCATTGCAGTACCCGACATCTTATTCCCACAGCTTGTCACTCGTGCCATGACTCGAAACCTGGACCCACGTTCATTTATCCTTTTTCATCCATAACCTTGATACCTCCCACACTCGTTTTAATATAGGTAAGAACACTAGTTGGGCTTGTATCCTTGCACACGCAATACAGAGAAATATATAATAAATACTAATGAGTGGGGGATGTGCCTCTGTGCACCATACATAAACGGCCAGGTCTGGGCATTGCTAGTGAAGCCATAATAAATGATATAAAGGTAAGCATATATGCTATTTGTGTCTGTTCACTAGCATGCGTAATGTGGAAAGGCATAGAATGGGTACTAATGAGTGTAGGTGTGCATCCACAGTGTTGCACTTAAATATCTAAGTCCGTG